>ML808093.1:25565-36462 GCA_009831015.1 Picea engelmannii | reverse complement strand
TTCTTGATTCACCTTCCTTGTGTCCTCATCATGAATTTCATGGGATGCATTTTCACTTTCAGGTGTCTTCTTTGTTACGAAATTTTTAAATACTTCCATGATCTCCCCTTTTAAACCCTCCATCATCTCTTGTAGTTCATATTTTGCTACTTTCTTCTTTTGTAAATCATTTATGTCCCTACACATTTCTTCACCTTCATCAAGAGTCCAATTAGGATTGTCTGGAGGCTTATTTGGTGTAGAAGTTCCCTTTTTAGGTGGCATGTTGGCCAAGTATCACTTTTGAACCTTGATTTTGAGGTGGTTCTACTAGAAAATCTTTCTTCTGTTGTATCTCCCATGTTTAGGCCCTTCTAGGTATGAATTTTTTTTTATGTAGTTTTCTGATATTTCTTCTCTGCAATGCCACAGGTCTGATCAAAATTGGATGTGCCAAGTGGAAATTATGGTAACTTCCCCACAACTTGGCAATTTTTGGCCTTTCCAGGAGATCTCACTTGTATAGCATGCCCCACACAAAATAATTAATATAAAATTATGAAACTCACACCATAAATACTACAGACTGTTCACGATCCAATGAAACCAGTCCCACTCAATTTGGAAACTCTAGGAATAATTTATGATTGTTTTACCAGGAACACCTTCTTGAGACTAGTTAATAGGACTAGTCAGATACCCTATCATACACAGGGTGTATATACAAATTTAAGATGACCCAGAAGCTGAAATTTTTACCATAGATACCTTAGTAAGTTCTGTAAATATCCTCCTGATTTTAGGGTCTGAAACGTTACAAAAAATGTTTTATAGCAAAAATTCTGCAATGACTCAGTTCAGGATGATTCCAAAACCCTATCTTGTACAGGTTGTGTCTCCAAAAATATAAGGCCTTAGGAGATGAATTTTGAACCCAACGTACCTTGATCTATCTACTAAATATCCTCCAAGTTGTTCCTTTTGAAACATTGTAGAAAAATAGTTATATCAAAAATTCCAAGGTGTCTCAGATGTAGCAGCGAAACCCCAAGACCTTGAGCTCTGATACCATATGTTAAGAACCAAATATCAATATAGCATATAAAAACCTCAGAAAAAGTACTCAATGCCTTGAAAAGAAGATAATTTCAGATAATAAGCCTCTTCAAGGGGGAAACATCCTTTTACCCCACTTAAATGTTCAAGTACAAGATTATTCAAAATGAAAATGTCTCCTTGGTATATATAGGAGACTAGGAGGTATAATTACAAATAATGGCCTATAGCCAAAATAAATAAAATAACATTACTAATATAATATGCCCCAATTAAGGGGTAATGAGCCAATATTAGGGCTTAACACGAAACATCACCAATCCCAACATCATCGGTATCGGGAGTTTTATCAAGAAAATAACAACATTGATAAACAATCTAAAATAGTAGTCGATCCCTGATCTTTATGAAGGTAAGACGTGACGTGACGTTTAAACCTTAGTTGTGTCAAGTACTCTGCATTCAAATCTTTAGTTAATTCATAGATCGTGTATTAGTTACTAGCTTGTGCACGAATTAAAAGGGAACAATTAAACTCAATGATATAATGCATCTCCATCCACGCCTCCGTCGTCAACCAATTAATTCTCAGTGGAAGAAATCCAATAGTATTATATTTTGAAATATGCATTTATCACCCGTATTAACTAATTGATATGACTGGTAGTATCTCCTAGTTATATTCTTTCAAGTCCTTTTTGTGTAATCCCACTCTACGCAGTAAGGAATTCAAAACAAATAGGAGAACGAAGCCACCAGTATAGAGGAAGCATCTGAAGTCCAGTGAGTATTAAATAGTTTTATTAGCAAGCATTACAAGTATGGGTTTGTTGAGCCTCTAAATTGACATCCCCACTATCCTATTATACTCCTCATCTATACCTTTTTGGCTTACCTAAGCTTGGATAAATGACAAAGAACACTACCATTATACATTGATAAGGTCATAAGGTAAAGTATAATTAATTCATGCATTTTTGTGGTTTATTGAGCTAGGAGACTAAATGTTTCATGTACTAATGTTTTAATTTTCCATGTATGACCTTTGACCTCTATATGAGTCCAACCCTTCTGTACCATCTTATCCATCCGATACTTATGCGCCAGATTGCCACTGTCTGAATCCGGTACCAAGCGCACCTTCCATTTAGATCCAGTACTGAATCTCACCTATTGCTATCCGATACCAATGGTCGTAGACTATCGTGATCCAATACCAACCACTTGTGCACTATTCGGATCCGGTACCATTTACCAAATCTCACCTGTCACGGTCCAGTACTGATATAGGAAGCAGAATATACCAAGTTTAGCTCCAGATCGTACTAAAGATAATTGTTGGATGTTTGTTGAATCATTAAATCTCTAGCAAGGTTATGATAATCTTTCTTGTCTATTGCTTCATCCTCATACACTTTGTGTCATGAGGATGAAGCTTAAAATATGTAACTGAATATATAAATTTGACAATTGACTGATTTGCTAAAGATTTCACCTCCTTGTGTTTCACAACTAAGATTGTTTAAATAGTCATGGCAAGGATAGTGGAGGTAGTAGAGATTTAGTATAATCCAGCATGTGAAGCAGCGTTACATATTGTAGAACACATTCTGAGTTAAATTTTAATAGAAGGATGTCATTTATTTCCAGCTCTTGATCATTTATGAATGAATGTGAGTTGAGTTGTTAGCATAAGTTTAATTCTATGTTTTGAAATTTAAGTAAGAGGAATGTGTGGATTGAAAGAAATCTTACTGTAGACTCCAGTTGTTGACCTGTTGAAGCGGCAAGGGCCCACCACCCAACAAAGGTCAGCTTCCTAATAGATTAGTGTTAGTAGTTTATTTCAATAGTATATATGTTAGATTAGCTGAATCTTAATTCTTTCAGATGATAGTAGTATAGTTTAGACTAGGATTTTGATCATACGATTGTTTGGAGATCTTTACTTACTTTGTTTTGCATATGTTCTGTTTCTATTTTTATGAAGTTGATTTTGTTTCATGGACATAAATTTTGGCAGCAGTAGTCAGACATATTTGAAGGAGAACTAGTGAAGTTTACAACAACACATTGTGAACCACAACATACTCAGTATATTGACTATTGAACTACCCATGCTATGTCTTGATGATTGATGTGTGATTTCCTTTTCAGAAGTGTGATTGCATAGTTAGTTTTCTGGGTCAGATACCAGAGTTGATCTGTCAAAGAACTCCATATCATATTTGCATGTGCCATAATGGAGTAGATAACCCCTCTCTGAAAGACAACCAAAGTGTGTTTTGATTTTCTAGTTTGTTTTGTTTCCAACATGCATAAATCTAGAATAGTTCTATACTCATGACATCAAAATTACCTTTCTTATTGGTGTCTTGCAACTTTGTTGATTATGAATCCTAGATTGATAATTAATGAGTGCATTATACTAAACATATAAGTAGCACACCATTTTGGCGTCGTTGTCGAGGAGTTGTAAACAGTAGGAAGTGATTTTTATCTTAGATTTTTTTCATATTTTTTGAATGATTTTAAAGGCTGCTTGAGGGAGGAGGATAAAAATTTTAAGACGTGAGTGAAGAGCCACGCAACCACTAGAGTGGGGTTCTCTAAAGCCAGGTTTCCTTCTTACCTTCTAGATAGAATTAGGATTTCAATTCAGTTAAGAATCAAATTTCCATTTTATGCATAGATATAGAGATAACAAGGGTAGATTTGTAAGCTCTAAAGATTCAAAAACAACCCCCCCCCCCCCAACTAATCCAACTGACACTAGTGCGGGAAAAATTCCACCAGGAGAAAGTTCAAGGGGAGCCAGCAAGGCTCCAGAAGAATAACCTAAAACGAAAGAATCAACATTGGGGGGGGGCAGAATGTGCTGAACGTTCAGGAGACACACAAAATCCAGTTTCTGAACCATCTATCAGTGGAATGGTAGAAGAAGACGGAAATGCAACCACTAAAACCGAGACCTTTGGGTTTCCAATCTTGGATATTTCCATAAACATCATCATGAAGAATATCCCACTATCATCGTTACCCACTTTCAGAGGTATGTCAATTGAAGATCCAGATTTATTTTTATTCGAGTTTGACATATTATGTAGAAGCTATAACTACTCAGATGATTCCCAAAAACTTAAGCTCTTTCCTGCTACAATGAAAGATTCAGCCTTAAGATGGTTCATGAGCTTAGGAGAAAATACAATCCTCTCTTGGGATCAGATGAACGACACATTTTTATGGAAATACTAAGACTATTGTAAGGATATTGCTAAAAATGACATTTTTAAAATGCAGCAAATGGAAGATGAAATCCCTGAAGACTACTTAGAAAGGTTCTTATACAACTACCAAAAATCAAAATTATTCACCACAGACCCAGCTGTAGTAAGAACCGTATTTTTGAAGGGTATTAGAGATGACTGCATAGAAGTTTTAAATTTGTTAAGTTCTGGAGATGTGCACCAAAATCCTTTTGTAGAGATTGTAGATTATTGTAGAAGATACTCAAGAGGACAAGCTAAAATAGGCAAAGCACCAAGAGATTCTTTTAGCAAAAATACAAGACAAAGCTCAGGAACTGTCACCAGAATTGAGTTAGGAAACTTATTAGAGAACTTTAAAACAAACATATTGAGCACAATCAGTAACCAAATAGATAACCTAAAACTGAAAAAGAAACAAGAAGAAGAGATTTTTTTAGCAATGATGCTGAAAGAAGCATGGTGAGAAAGAATGTCCATTAAATATCATAGAAATTTTTGGCCTGTGTACACTAGAGCACCCCACATCTGAGTGTCCAACTTTTCTTGAACTACAAGCCATGTATAGGGGAGGAGGAGTCTCACAAGAACAATCATACCCTTCCAGAAGACCTTGGAGAGCACAAAACCCCAATACATTTTATGACCCTAATGCACAGTATCAACAACAGTAATGGGGTCCTTCCCCAATGACCTATCCACAATGGACACCTCAACAAGATCAAACTCAACCTTGGCAACAAGGTTGGAGGGGGCATGTGTATGGATATCCCTCTTACCCTACATATCCACAGTACCCTACAAACATTTCCCAATTATTACCTGGATTCAACCCACCACAGATGCAAGCTTTACTCCCACCTCCTATACAACAACAATTTACAACCCCCTTAAACCCTAACCAACAACAACAAGCACCTATAAATGCCAATCAATAGCCACAAAACCAATATGCCCACAACCCTACGAGACCAACAACAATCCCTGCCTAGCCAATCCCTAACCCCAATAATCGACCCACCCACCCTGTGCAAAATACAAAAGTTCAAACCTTTCCCACCTATGAAATTCAACTACGATCAGGGAAAGCTGTAAATCAATCAAATCCTGCAGTAATAATTCAGGAAGAAAATGATAATCATTCTGAGGAAGAAAACAATCAAACCACCGCTGCAGAAGAAGAGACTTACCCTCCTATTCCAATCACTTCTCAGTCTGTATGAGTACCTCAACAAGTTAATCTTCCACCCTACCCTGAAAGACTATTAGTGAAGAAACCTGACCCACCCTTGCACAAATATATAGAGGATGAATTACGAAATGTATGTATAAAAATACCTATGTTGCAATCCATTAAGGATATCCCCATATATGCCAAAATCGTAAGGGATCTTTTCCTTAAGAAACTAAGAAGGAAGAAGAAGGAACCTCCCCTTGTTCAGGTGGTGGGGCAATTATCTAAATTTATTTCTGAAATGCCATACAAATATAATGACCCTGGGAACTCAATAGTCACTGTTGAAATTAATGGTATTTCTCTACCAAACACACTCATTGATTTGGGTGCAAAAATTAATGTAATGCCTTTTGACACTATGAAAAAGCTACAAATCAACCAGTTAAGACCAACCCAAACCATGATAGAGTTGGCAGATAAGTCAGTCATTAGCCCTGCTGGAAGTCTAGATGATGTCACAATCACTCTAGCTTCTTGGGAATATCCAGTAGAATTTTTAGTCATCTATTCTAAATCATCATCCAAACCAGGACACCCTTTGGTTCTTGGCCATCCTTGGCTGGCCACAACAAATGCCTTTATCAATTGTCGATCTGGTGAGATGACTATATCCAATGGCACACATAGCCAAAATCTTGTCCTCTTTCCTCCTGCCCAACCAGCACAGGAGATACCTGTCTGGTTAGAAAACCCTTATGGAGAAGAAGATTGCATCAGACCCCTATTAACACTTGAACAGGAAAAAGGAATGCAAGAACAATCAGATGAACAAGTCTTAAGTTTATTTTTGGCTTATACAAATTGTATTGAATATCCGAGGTCTTTTGCAGAGTTGTCACACATTTTCAGTTCTGAATTTCAACAAACTTGGCACCCTAATATCACTCAATTATATACTTTATCACTAGCCCCCTCAGAGAAGGAAGAAAGTACTAAACTTGTTGAGATTAGCCTAGGAAAACCCTTGTATATCAACTCTAGTTTGGAACTAGAACAAAAGGCACAAGTAATTGAAATGCTCCAAAGACAATTTGATGCCTTTGCATGGGATTATGCGAACATGAAAGGCATTCACCCTGACACATGCACACATCATATCTACACTAATGACCAAATCAGACCTGTTAGACAGCCTCAACGAAGGATGAATCCAACCCTTAAAGATATTGTAAAAGAGGAATTGCAAAAACTCCTTCAAGACAATCTCATATACCCCATTTCAGATAGTCAATGGGTGTCTCCACTTGTCATAGTTCCCAAGAGAAATGGTAAGTGGAGAATATGTGTAGACTTCAGGGAGTTGAACAAATCCACCCATAGGGATTATTTTCCCTTGCCATTTATTAATCAGGTGTTGGATACCTTGTCCGGAAAGAAGTATTTTTTGTTCCTAGATGGGTTTAGTGGTTATAACCAAATACAAATAACACCCAAAGACCAGGAGAATACCACTTTCACCTTCCTATGGGGAATCTATTCTTATAGGGTTCTTCCTTTTGGACTTTGCAATGCCCCAACCACTTTTCAAAGGGTTTTCCTAGCCATTTTCTTTGATTTGACCAATGATTGCGTGGAAGTATACATGGATGAATTTACAGTCCATGGAAAAGACTTCCAAGAAGCTTTGACCAATCTAGAAAAAGTATTGATTAGGTGTAAGGAAACTAATCTTTCCCTAAGTAATGAAAAGTCAAATATGATGCTCATTGAAGGTATTGTTTTGGGACATCACATCTTTGGTTCTGGAATGAGAGTTGATCCGGAAAAGATTCATATTATCACACAAATCATAATACCTTCCTCACAAAAGGAAGTTCATAGCTTTTTAGGGCATGCTGGCTACTATAGAAGATTCATTCTGAATTTTACAAGCCTAGCTACCCCTTTATTCAAGTTATTATCTAAAGAAGCCGAATTTAAGTGGGATGATGAATGCCAAATATCTTTTGAGATTCTAAAATAGAAATTGTCAACTACCCCTGTATTAAGAGGACAAAATTGGTCCCTTCCTTTTCATATATGTACCGATGCCTCAAACATAGCTCTTGGGGTAGTTCTTGGACAAAGGGAAAATCAAAAGCCTTATGCTATTTACTTTGTCAATAAAAATTTGTCTCCAACTGAAGTTAATTATATGGTCACAGAAAAAGAATTGCTAGTTGTGGTCCATGCTATCAATAAATTTAGACACTATATTACAGGATATCAAGCTTTTGTACACACCAATCATTCAACCATAAAATTCTTGATGAAAAAACCTGTAACAAATCCTAGAGTTACAAGATGGATGTTATTATTACAAGAGTTCAATATCAACATTATTGATAGACCTGGTAAGGATAATCTTGTGGCTGATTTCTTATCTAGAATGATTCATCTGGGAGATAACACACTAGTAGAAGATAACTATCCTGATGAAAATTTGTTTGTTATTTCTACATTCACTCCTTGGTATGCAGATGTAGCTAACTATCTTGTGACAGGGAAGAGGCCTCGGAAATTGTCTCCTAGAGAAAAACAGAAAGTAATTCAGCTAAGTGCAAAATACATGTGGCACGATGATTGTCTCTACAAAATAGGACTAGATTTGGTAATCAAGAGATGTGTAAGGGAAGATGAAATTCATGATATTTTGCAAGCCTGCCATGATGGTCCTTATGGAGGACACTTCACAGACAAGAGGACTGCTTATAAAGTTCTGCAATCTGGTTATTATTGGCCTCATATTTTCAAAGATGTTAAAACCTATGTATCCAATTGTGATGAATTCCAACGAATGGGTAAGCCTACAGCACGAGACCAAATGCCACTTCAATCCCAAGTAGTCATTGAGACTTTCGCGAAATGGGCATTAGATTTTGTAGGGCCCATTAACCCTGCATCTAAAAAGAAATTGTACATACTTGTATGTACTGACTATGTGACTAAGTGGGTTGAAGAAAAAGATTTACTAGCTGCAAGTGAACAATCAGTGGTAGATTTCCTTTTTAATGACATCTTTACTAGATTCGGTGTACCTCGAGAAATTGTGACTGATCAGGGAACTCAATTTACCTCTAATCTAGTCAAAGTTGTTAGAGAACAGTACCAAATTAAACACAGGAAATCTACACCCTACCATCCATAGGAAAATGGACAAGTAGAATCTACCAACAAAGTTATTGAGTCCATTCTTACCAAAACAATACAACTACACCACAAGGATTGGGTTGACAGATTACTAGAAGCCTTATGGGCTTATCGAATCACCTGGAGGAATACAATAGGACATACACCCTATGAGTTGGTGTATGGGAAGCAGGTACTTCTCCCCATAGAATTCGAGATGAAAACCTTCAGGACTACAGTACAAGTTGGGATGAACTTGGATGAAGCCCAGCAACAAATACTCTTGCAGCTTAATGAGTAGGATGAAATCAGGCAGGAAGCACTTCAAAAAACCACCCTCATTCAAGATCAGATAACAAAATGGCATGACAAGTATCTCAAAAAGAAAAAATTTCAACAAGGAGATTGGGCCCTATTGTATGACAGCAGATTCAAAAACTTCAAAGGTAATTTAACTACTCGTTGGATGGGACCTTATGAAATTGACACTGTCTATGACAATGGTTCAATTAGGATAAAGATAATTGATGAACAACAGACACCACTACTTGTGAATGGTCACTGGTTAAGAATTTATAACAAACCCCTATCAAAAGAGGAATTTTCTACTCATATACTACAAAATTCAGATATGCAGGTGATCAGTAAGGAAGGAGACCTTTCTACTGATCCACATTGATTGATTGGTTTATTTTTAAACTTTTGTACATAGGTGTGGATTGTGTTTTGTTAATAAGTTGAAGGTAACAAGGGATTCTTACCTCCTTTTGTTTTACTTTCACATTTTATCTTTGTAAGTAAATTTCTATAATTTATTTGATCCTTCAAGAACTTGCTAAACATTAGTTTGTAGGCATCAACAATACTATGTTCTTCTCTAGTACCAAAAATCCTGTTCTGGTCCATTACCAGTAGTCATGTGTCGGTCCGGTACCAGAAGTCTGTCCTTATACGGTACTACCAGGACACATCACCTAATTGACAAGGAATGTTACACATATTTCAAAATCTTATGTCAATTAATATGAAGTGTGAAGCCATGCAACAACCACTTAAGATGGAACCAAGAAGCCGAATGTAGCATCAAATGGCAGCCCTTATGAAGCAATAATTTCTTTTTGGTTATGTTGCTGACTAAAGGGAAGTATCTTTAATTTCTTTTGGTTCTATTGCTACCTAAAAGGAAGTTTTTTTTTTTTCTTTTGGTTTTGTTGCTAGCTAAAAGGAATTATTTTAATTTCTTTTGGTTGACAAAGAAGACATACTCTTTACCTATGATTGTTAAAAGAACCATGCTTAATCTACTTCAAAGTATAGAGGTTTCCTTTATCCAGTATTTCAGCATGATTAAAGGGATAAAAACTATATTAGCCTACAAGTAACTATCTCACCCTAACTAGACTTGAATAGTATTCATTGGATTATCTTTTCTAAAGAGTAACATATGAGTATATGAACACTCTCTGTCATGGGCACACTAGGAAAAATTTTATGGAAGAGGATGTATCAGTACCCTAAGGTAACTTTAGGTCATTCTCTTATGGACAAACTCAAACAAAATTATACATCTGGATCCAATGTGCAATACAAAAGTTTATTTTTCCTTCAGACAAATCTTTAAAGACATCCAAATAAGAGAATACACCTTCCAACCCAATACCATCCCAGCCTGTAAAAAGGTTTTCAAATGAGCCTCCCCTATCACCATGCAAAAGCACTCTTTAATAAAATCGAAATAGGTGACTATGGACAAGAAGCCTTTGATGGAAAAAGGGTTTAAGAGACTAACCCGCTGGGACACTGAACAGGTCTGCTGGTAGTGGGTACAAGTCTGTGGTATGACTAGGTAAACCCATTAGGGTATTGAACAGGCCTGTTGGCAATGGGTCATTTTTCCTGGGGAAGGGATGTATCTCACTAATTATCACAACTACCCCACCATAGTACTAAACAGGCTTGTTGGCAGTGGGTTCTAGTTGAGAAATGTCTCATCTATACTTGTCTAATTGAAAAATCCACTTTTGTCATCTAAAAGATGAACACTACAAGCAAAGCTCATTGTTAACATTTATGAGATACAACTCCAGATTACTAAACAAAGATAACTATTACAAGAAAATGTCCATTTGAGAATTACCCTAAGTCAACCTTACCGGTCTGACATCTAAAGCCTACATTACCTAAGAAGGAAACTTCTTAAGAGTGGAGCCCTAACTAGGGAGTCTAATCTACTTATACTGTGAAATTTATC
>ML808093.1:0-25465 GCA_009831015.1 Picea engelmannii | reverse complement strand
TATTCATTGGATTATCTTTTCTAAAGAGTAACATATGAGTATATGAACACTCTCTGTCATGGGCACACTAGGAAATTTTTTATGGAAGAGGATGTATCAGTACCCTAAGGTAACTTTAGGTCATTCTCTTATGGACAAACTCAAACAAAATTATACATCTGGATCCAATGTGCAATACGAAATTTTATTTTTCCTTCAGGCAAATCTTTAAAGACATCCAAATAAGAGAATACACCTTCCAACCCAATACCATCCCAGCTTGTAAAAAGGTTTTCAAATGAGCCTCCTCTGTCACCATGCAAAATCACTCTTTAATAAAATTGAAATATATGACTATGGACAAGAAGCCTCTGATGGAAAAAGGGTTTAAGAGACTAACCCACCGGGACACTGAACAGGTCTGCTGGTAGTGGGTACAAGTCTGTGGTATGACTAGGCAAACCCATCAGGGTATTGAACAGGCATGTTGGCAACGTGTCATTTTTCCTGGAGAAGGGATGTATCTCACTAATTATCACAACTACCCCACCATAGTACTGAACAGGCTTGCTGGCAGTGGGTTCTAGTTGAGAAATGTCTCATCTATACTTGTCTGATTCAAAAATCGACTTTTGTCATCTAAAAGATGAACACTACAAGCAAATCTCATTGTTAACATTTATGAGATACAACTCCAGATTACTAAACAAAGATAACTATTACAAGAAAATGTCCATTTGAGAATTACCCTAAGTCAACCTTATCGGTCTGACATCTAAAGCCTACATTACCTAAGAAGGAAACTTCTTAATAGTGGAGCCCTAACTAGGGAGTACAATCTACTTATACTGTGAAATTTATCCATAACATCTAATGATAGTAAATCTCTGAAGCAAGTTAGGTTGGATCTGTTCTTCTCGCAAAAATATAAAAACCTCCCTGTTTTCACTGTTGAATGCTACCCTTGTTAATAAGTCATCAAAAGAAAGGCAATTTCAATTTTTTTAGTCATGTGATCATATGCTAGGTGATAAATATACTTTTGGAATTTGATTTGGTTTCCTTTCTCTTATCATCTTTTCTCCATTATGATACAGAGTGTTGAATCTTCTTGCATAAGGATATGCAACATCCTTGGCATGGGGGAGGTTTAAAGAGCTCCTTCAGAACTCTTTTTTAGACTCACATCTCATCTTTAGAAACCAGCATGATCACCCTACAACCCTACAGAACCAGACACAAAAGAAGATAATCATAGAATAAATAAGTTTCATGAAGTACAGAGAATTCCAGTACCAAGCTTCCAGAAAAATCTAGCCTAAAAAGATGAACTCTGACAATCTACAAGCTTCAAATACAAAGGCAGTTGCATATGCTATGGGTATTGATCATACAATGGTAAAAGAAAAGTTAACATGGTATTATTTATTTTCCTTTGCTTATAAAACTACAATAGGTATGAAAATGTATACTAGATCTTATGACCTTAGTGTTAAAACCATGCACCTAACTTTCACTCCCTCATACCCATATGCCTAACCTTAATCACATAAGCGCTTGAAAATGATTGAGGGAAAAATCACATCAAAAGTGTGAATATGAAGTATGTCTAGTAATGATGGGCCACGAACGTGCTTCATCCTTAAGAAAATCATGAACTTATCTTGTGTCATGAGCCATGATTCAACATCAAATTCACCACTCAAAGGTCCAATCACCTATCCTAAACAACAATGATGCTTCGACACCCAACATTCCATCCCCATCATTACGCTAAACGAGTAGAAATGAAATGACTTATCTGGGTGGCAAAGCCATCCAGATGAGCCTCATCTTGTCTTAATTTTCCTTTGCGACATTTTTTCTTAAACTCACCATTTGAATTAGTGACGCCATCACCATAGTTGTTTTGTCGTTATCAAATTTTATCCAGTTCTGAGCTTACTCCTCTCTGTGATCTCCAGTACCAAACCCTTACCCTCATCAACTGACTAAATCCTTGTGCTACAACCCGATTTTTTTTTCTCACAATTTATAAAGATGGTTGTAAGTAGACATAAACCGGTCTTCCAGATTTATAGAGAGACCGAGGAGTTCCAACTGTGTAGAGAGAAGTATGCTAGAGAGGGATGGATGCCATTTTTGGAGAAATTCATAGTCTGGCATGAGAACGTATCTCACGCATTTATTCAAGGTTACAATGGAGAGATTGCACACATAGGCAATATGCAGCTAACAATCAATGAAGCAAACTTAACGGAAGTCACAGGATTACCTAATAGAGGAGCCAAGTATTTCAAAGGAGTAGGAATCAACAAGGAAATGTGCCAACAATTTTTGAAAGAAGACCATCAACACCCTGATTGGAAAAAGGGGATTCCTAGGAACTATATCAAGGAAGAATATCATCCAATGCTTCCTAGTCTTCAACGATTCCTCACTTGTGAGGGCAGGTATGATGTAACCTTTATATATCATCTTAGGCTTCTATTACACTTTGAAGGAGGCCCTGAAATTGATTTCCCATATTTTTTATGGATGAGTCTGAACAAGATGGTAAGAGGTGTCAAATCCCTATCCAAAATTGAGAAGACTAGCATTTACCATCAAGGTCTTATTAAGATGTTAGTTTTACATGAAATTAGGAAGCAAAGGGTTAGCTGGAAAATCCTCATCACTCAACACCTTCCCACATAAAACAAACCTGTAGAGGAAGCCCAGCTTGCTCCAAAGAAAGATAAGGAACCTCAAAAAAAAAGGGCAAGAAAGATAAGGCAATTCCATCATCATCCAGAACAGTTAGCCAAAACGAAAAAGCTAGTAAACAAGTAGGGCCCTCTTCCATAGTCAATAAGACTTTTAAAATTCAATAATCAAAAGGTAAAACCAAATTAGTAGAGGAGACTTCAACAGTAGCACTTGAAGAGAAGGGTCATAAGACAAAAACTGTAAGGAAAGGGAAGAATAGCTTAGAAAATAAAAGTGAACAGTCTATAGAACAATCCCCTATAACCATTCCACAAATAGAAAAGAAGAAAAGGAAGTATGTGAGAACCCCTGATCTAGTACCCCCTTGTAAAAGAACCACAAGGAGCATGGCAAAGAAAGGAAAAGCAATTGTTAGTACTCATACACATGAAGATCCAATAGATCTTACCTCCCCTTCTGAAGACCTATCAGTCCAGGATGATATCCATAGTTTGACTGAGGAACAAGTCACTGTTATTTTATGTCGGATGAGAGAGGAAGTGGAGGAAAGAGAATACATCCAGCTAGAGACAATGGAGTCAACAAGAAATTTAACAAAATAATAGATTAAGAAAAAGATTGGGGAGCTGCAAAAACAAAACGAGGAACCCAAACAAGAAGTGAAGGAATACCAACTATTGGACAAGTATATCAAAAAGGAAAATGAGCAACTGAAGGCAACCAACCAACAACTTTAAGATGACCATGAATATACTTATAATAAGATCAAGAAGGTACTAATACTCTTACAATACATTTGGGTCATAAAAAGGGAGCTGAAAGAAGAAGCCTCGGCCATCAACATCATTGATCCACAGAAGTAAAGAATGGAGTCTCAAATTTTGAAAATTTTGGGTTTGTTTCAGTTGCATGAGGACATGCAATGGTTTTGGCATGGGGGAATGTTGAGCCTCTAAATTGACATCCCCACTACCCTATTATAATCCTCATCTATACCTTTTTGTCTTACATAAGCTTGGATAAATGATAAAGAACACTACTATTAGCCATTGATGAGGTCATAAGGTAAAGTATAATTAATTCATTCATTTTTGTGGTTTATTGAGCTAGGAGACTAAATGTTTCATGTACTAATGTTTTAATTTACCATGTATAACCTCTGACCTCTACATGAGTCTAGCCCTTATGTACCAGCTTAACCATCTGGTACTTATGCACCATATTTCTACAGTCTGAATCCGGTACCAAGTGCACCTTCCATTCATATCTGGTACCAAATCTCACCTGTTGCGATCTAGTACCAATGGCCGCAGAATGTCGTGATCCGGTACGAACCACTTGTGCACTATTCAGATCCTGTACCAATTACCAAATCTCACCTATCATGATCCGGTACCGATTTAGGAAGCAAAATATACCAAGTTTAGCTACAGATCGTACTAAAGATAATTGTTGGATGTTTGTTGAATCATTAAAGCTCTAGCAAGGTTATGATAAGCTTGTTTGTCTATTGCTTCATCCTCATACACTTCGTGTCATGAGGATGAATCTTAAAATATGTAACCGAATATATAAATTTGACAATTGACTGATTTGCTAAAGATTTCACCTCCTTGTGTTTCACGACTAAGATTGTTTAAATAGTCATGGCAAGGATGGTGGAGGTAGTAGAGAGTTAGTATAATCCAGCATGTGAAGCAGTGTTACATATTGTAGAACACATTCTGAGTTGAATTTTAATAAAAGGATGTCATTTATTTCCAGGTCTTGATCATTTATGAATGAATGTGAGTTGATTTGTTAGCATAAGTTTAATTCTATGTTTTGAAATTTAAGTAAGAGGAATGTGTGGATTGAAAGAAAGCTTATTGTAGACTCCAGTCGCTGACCTATTGAAGTGGCAAGGGCCCACTGCCCAACAATGGTCAGCATCCTTATAGATTAGTGTTAGTAGTTGATTTCAATAGTATAGATGTTAGATTAGTTGAATCTTAATTCTTTCAGATGATAGCAATATAGTTTAGACTAGGATTTCGATCATATGATTGTTTGGAGATATTTACTTAATCTGTTTTTCATATGTTCTATTTCTGTTTTTATGAAGTTGATTTTGTTTCATGGACATAAATGTTGGTAGCAGTAGTTAGACATATTTGAAGGAGAACTAGTGAAGTTTACAACAACAAATTGTGAACCACAACATACTCAGTATATTGACTATTGAACTACCCATGCTATGTCTTGATGATTGATGTGTGATTTCCTTTTCAAAAGTGTGATTGCATAGTTATTTTTCTGGGTCAGATAGCAGAGTTGATCTGTCAAAGAACTCCATCTCATATTTGCATGTGCCATAATGGAGTAGATATCACCTCTGTGAAAGACAACCAAAGTCTGTTTTGATTTGCTAGTTTGTTTTGTTTCTAGCATGCATAAATCTAGAATAGTTCTATACTCATGACATTAGAATTACCTTTCTTACTGGTGTCTTGCAACTCTGTTGATTACGAATCTTAGATTAATAATTAATGAGTGCAGTTATCACCTGTATTAACTAATTGATATGACTGGTAGTATATCCTAGTTATATTCTTTAGAGTACTTTTTCTGTGATCCCACTCTACGCAACAAGGAATTCAAAACAAACAGGAGAACGAAGCAACTAGTACAGAGGAAGCATCTGAAGTCCAGTGGGTATTAAATAGTTTTCTTAGCAAGCATTATAGGTATGGTTTCGCTTATGGCTTAATGTTTCATTTGTATATGTTTTCACCCGATGTTGCTATGTATATGTGTTTAAAAGGCGGTTTTGATTGCAGGGACAGTGCCTCCAAAGAAGCCATCCACCAGGAAATCACTACAGGCACCAAAGTTGCAAGAATCGGAAATAGGAGAAGGCTCCTCCCCAACGTTTGCAAGACAATTAGAGTTTTCTCCTAAGCCAGTGTCCATCATCAAGGAGATCACCAAGGAGCCCTTTGTCTAGCCCCCAACTTTCAGGGATGCAAAGGCAAGCATCGGAGCAAAGATGACTTGTCCTCGCTGGGAAGAAGTCTTCAAGAAGATCAAGAAAGAAGAGCCCCTCGAATATACTACACATAGTGACCCTGATACAAGGAAGCTCGATGACGAGGTCCTCCCAAACATTCGCAGGGCTTATCTACACATGGTGGCAAGCCAGTCTCTGGCTTTCCCATGCGTCGAGCTCTTAAAGTGGCTCATTGATCACATCGATGCACATAAATGTTTGATTAATGATGACAATGGTGAATGCGTCGGGGTTTTCCTACCATCAGAAGTTCATAAATACTACAAACTCAATGAGTCCGAAGAAAAGTTGAACACTGATTTTGTGGTGAGCTTCTATGCCTCTCACGACACTAGCAAAATCTTGGCATCCTGTTGGAGGGAAGACAAGAAATTCATAAACCAAACTTCTGTTTGGTACCTGATGGTCAATCTTAGGGAACCATATGCCTATCTCATGGCCCTTCTCTGTATATTACATGGGGAGAAAGACTACTCCTGGTTTTCGGAATCTTGGATGCCTCTAACTTTTACAGTCACCATTTCGGGTATCGGTTTCAATTGGAGTGCTATCATCTCCAAACAGTTGAGCACATGCATAAAACAAGCTCAGGCACCAAAGGAAGGAGATACCCCTGCCTTCTACATGGCTTCGTATCTACTAGATGTCATCTGCACCAGGAATGCTTTTGTTCGGATGAACTTGAATTGGCACCCTTCAGAGCTCGCAGTCCATGTATACTACAACATCTTGTGGGAAAACAGGTACAAGAAATCTTATGTTGTTATCTATGATCATTTTATTGCACCCATTTACTTCTTAATCTTTAAGAGAGAATGCCCTATATTATCAGACAAAGCAAAGAAGGTCATAGTCAAAATTGCTCACTTTTATTTAGACGAACGATAAACCTACAGCAGGATTTTTGATGCCACAGGGGCGCCACATTTATTACCCCTTTATGTTCCCGATTGGCTAGTGTTAGGAGAAATCTACTATCAAACCATCATACAAGGATACAATAAAACTTTAGTGAAAGACAAGAAGCGGGATTTCATACCGTATCGATTCCATATCGGCTTATGCATGGTCAAAGAAATCACTCATGTTAAACAACTTGGGCTAGGTCAATTGAAATTTTGGTTCCAAACTAGTCGATTTCGCAAACACGATCAAAATGGATTGGTCCTACAGCACACGTCACAAGTATCATCATGTTGGCCTTATGCCCACGATTGGTTTGAGGATAAAATTTTCATCGAGAATGCTCAAGACTAGGATATGGTGACAGCTAGGAAGGCCGATCCTAGAGGAACCAGGTTTAGAGCTTTGAGCTATAAAGAGCAGGCCACATTATTGGAGCAAGAAATTCAAGGAGTTGGCTGACACCCTAAAGCAGCAGTAGCATATGAATTGGAGGAAGAAACAAATAAACCCCAATAATACATTGAGGTCATAGAGGCTCATCAGGGATCCCCGATACAAATCAGAGTTTTCCCTAAATATCAAATAGCTCAAGAAAGTGGTGCACTTTTATACCAAAAGTCTCAACTACTAATGAAATGGATGTAGGATAACCCGCATCCTGCCATAAGTCCCAGAATTTCAATTACCATCCAAAGAGTTCCGAAAGACCCTAGCACTCCTAGTCTCACAGCCACCGATGGCACCAATGGGTTGGGTAATATCGAGTCTACGATATCACCAATTGATCTCTTGGGAGAAGGAAAAACTCAACCAGAGATGAGCCAGGTGTCGATAGAAACACATGCGGCCAACCCCTTGAGCATTCTAATACATATATAAAGTGACTAAGAGAGCACAGATCCTTCTCGTGGCACCTCGGTGCACATCCAAGAAAAAGAAGGTCCCGAAAATAAATTTTCCCCAAGTCCCGAAAAGGTCTCTTCTGCTGGGCCCGGGGTTCAAGACCAAGGAATCCCACAAAAGGAAGTTGAAGCTGAAGGTAATCTCAACACAGGAAAGTCCGATGAACCGGAAATAGATGTAGGCCCAAGTGACGAGCCTCCGTAGAATGAAATCGAGTTCCACGATAAATGAGAAAGTAAGTGACAAGTCCATACAAGACACCTCTATCCTACCCAATACTCAGATCCCCGGTGAGCAACGAGTAGACGTTGGATCTATAAGGCATAATGAAGAAGTTCGAGAGCCCACTCTCGAACAAATTTACAATACGGGAAGCTTGGGAAACAATCTCACATGGGGTGATTAGAAGATACCAGACCCAGTAGATGAGGTCGCAGACTTCTATGCGATCTCCTATGATCAAAAGAGAATGGATATCGTTCATAAGACTGCAAAGAAGAGAAGAATCACCCTAGATCAGTCCATCATAGGCGTCAATGAGTAGAAGTTAATCGATATAGTAGATGCATGTACGTATGAGTTAATTGGTGTGGGAAAATCCCTCTCAGAGGCTGCCCAGGACAAAGCCAAGAGAGATGGCAAGAAACTTGCTGCTGCCCAAAAGGAGCTCGAACACTTGCACCATCTTGTCGATTACTATAAGGGTGATACACAAACATCTGTGTATTTAAAATATGAGTTTTGTAAAGTTTACGATGAGTTCAAGAAGTAAAGACAACTATTAATCTCGAATATAGCCGAATTCCAGGAAGACACTATCATGGAACTTGTGATATGTATGGAAATGGAGCGATGGTATGAGAAGGCACAACAGGCAGTGGAGAGGCTTGATTTTATTGAGGCAGTATAGAAAGATCAAGAAAAGGAAGACCATGACATTCGGCTAGTAAGTAAAAGTAGTCTCAATCGCATGAAGCGATCAACCAAAATGTCTTGAATCCCACACGAAGAAATCCAAGAACAATGGGCCAGATTTCAAAAGCACTAGGATAAAATCAATAAAGTAATGAAAGACATCGAACTCCCTGAATATGGTACCCCCGATATGTTTATCAACCTAAACGAAATAATCAAGCTGTGTGCCGAACAAGATGCGTCATGGGTCAAAGAATGTGAAAATTTCACCAATGAAAAGCCTGGGAAAGTACAACAGCTCGCAAGACATCTAATCAGAGCCAAATCCATACTTCACAAGTTGAACTTCAACCTCACAAAATATCGGGCACACGCAGTAGACATCAGGGGAATCTATGCAGCTCCAATGGAACAACATAGGTTTCCATGGGCCAACACCTATGAAGAACTCTTTATAAGATGGTCTAATTATGAAAGAGTCCACCCTTTCCAAGAAACAACTCGGGTGGACTGTTGAAAGACTGTTATATGATGACACCACGTGGCGATTCTTGATTAGCCCAAATTGTATTTTACCATTAATTAATGTTAAGACTTTATATTATAAATAGGAACATCAACCGATGGTCAAAGGGTCAATGGTTGTTGTAAGAACTCTTTTCTTTTGGTTGTTGATAATTATTTTGAGACTGCTACAAATTAATAAGTCCTTCTAGACCAGAGATGAGCTATTTTCATGAAATGTAAGTGATTGGAGTTGGAGAAGAATTACTTCCTTTCATGTTCCATGAATGTTGCAGTAAATGAGTAAGAGAAATTAATTCTGTTGTTAAGTTATCTGGTGCAATGTTTTGATGTTCCTTTCTTTAAATGATGAAAGTAAATCATTGTGCTTCTATGTGATGAATGTCTTGGTAGATGAATTATTTTTCTTACAGTGACATTGATTACAGTTGTGTTTCTTTCTCTATGCTAAGTAGTTTACCTCAGCTATGTGATGAATGTATCGGTAGATGAATTATTTTTCTTACCCTAATCTTGATCATATATGTGTCTTATTTCTGTTAAGTAGTTTTCTCAGACAACAGTTGGATGCTCTTTCGGTTAAAGTATTATTACTAATCCCTTTGGCATAGGATCATTGTATGCATGTTTGAGTAGTGGGTTATCCCAAGCTCGACCCCTTCCCAATAGTTAAAACTCTTGTCCTATCTTCGTCAAGTTGGTTTATACTGGCTTGCATCTCTTGTAACTGCCCCACCTAAGAGAAAATACAAAAAAAAATTGTCTTAACCAAAGGAAGAGCATTCACTAGAAAACATAAAATCTCATCGATAATTTGGCCAGATTCTAATATCTGGAGAACCATTCCACTCCAAACATTGTAAAGTCTAATTGGACCTCGGTGGTAGGTTTGGTTCCTACTATTGAATTAGAGGATTTAATCCCCATCAACCGAATTGGCGTAGAATGAGGGCTTGAGAATGAATGGATGAATATGTAAGTTATATGATATTTCAAATAGCCTATAGATTCATAATGGCCCACATGCATGGCTAGTCATCCAATAGACAAGCCACCTTTACTGAGTACTCCTGAAGAAGATAACTCACCCCACTCCGAGGAAGGATATCTTCACCCTGAAATACCTTACACCCTCCCTCACGAGGAAGTGAATCAGTTTAGAAGGATTACCAAAGCCTACGCCCGACAAATCAGTGCATTTCCCTTCACCCCCATCCTCCCTCGAAGAAAACAACAAAGAAGACTAGTAGTTAGCACTCCCAACAATTTTTTCGTACACTCTGTCGAATACTTAATAGACTTCACGATCACCGAAATCCAAGAACCTCTTGACCTCATACCTGAGACACCATCTGGAGACATCTCCGAACCTAACGATCTTTCTGAATAGGAAGAGCCTGACTCCAAATCCGAAGATATGGAAGAGAACAATGGTCGAGAGGAGGAGAGAGAAGTTCCACTTCAAGACAACCAACCTTGGTTGGTTGGGGACGCCGTGGTCATTCCTGGACGAGTACACAATCTCCCTCAACACCTGAAAAAGTTTCTCCCCAAGTATGATCCTGAAACCTCAGGATTTCCTGAAGATCATATCAAGAAGTTCATACTCGCGATTAGGCTTATGAACATTCAACATGAAGACGTGGTATGCATAATTTTCACCTACATGTTTGAGAACTCGGCTTCCACTTGGTATTTTAACTTGCCGGTAGGATCCATAACCAGTTGGACTAAGTTCCAAAAGGATTTCCTAGAAAAAATTTTCGAAGAAACTACCACGGGAGCCCTTATGGCCAAATTATTCGCAACCACCATGAACCCAAAGGAAAGGTTCAAAGATTCACAACTATCCTAAACAAATTTCAACCCGCGGTGAAACCAGCTCAAGAGTTGCAAATCGAGGTCTATGCCAACGCGCTTCTGGACTCTATTTCCATGTTCGTTAAAAGAGTCACTAAGAAAACCCTCGCGGAGAATTTTGAAGAGGCCAAGATGATAGAGTTTTAGATGAAAGGGTGTAAAGAAGGCCAGGCATCTCTAGCGAGAAAAGAAAGCCAGCCCCCTTCCAGGAGAGGACTCCTCTTGACTAGACCATCGGGGAAGCTGGCTGAACTAACTCCTGATAAGGGTAATGGAGATATAGAAGACCTGCAAAACATGGTCAAGAAACTATCAAATGAGATTATAGATATGAAAAGAAGTGTGGGTGAGGTAAACTAAGGCCAAAGACTCTATAAGCCATTATTTAAAAGAAACCATCCTTTCAAAGAAATTGAACCTCCCCCAGCCAACCTAAACATTGACTTAGGGAATGTCACATCTGATTCTTTCTATACATACCACAAAGGGAACCACTCAGAAAGGGAATGTCCTCAGTGGGTACACACCATGAATTTAATGGCTAATCATTTTCTGGGAAAAGTCTCTCTGGCTAAACCACCTAGTAGTTTGGCCTTTAACATTGTTGATTAGGAAGAGGTTGACCCACCACAAGACACGACCATGCTGATATGGGATCCTGACGTGATCGCGTCTTCGAATGATATGTTTAAACCTCATGCACCACCCGCAGAGATATCAGTGGTACAAACACATAGTAGGGGTCAACCCGACCGAAAAGATACTGATGCCACCCGTGCCTCACAAAGTAAATTAACTCCCGATCACCCGAGAATACCTTTCGCTCCCGGTAAAAATCCTATAAGTATCCATACTCATGATTCTCCTAAATTAGATTACAATGTAGTAGAATATTTGAAGAAGCTGAAAGCTAATGTATCGGTTATGGACATATGTAGAATCCCTTAGCAGAAAGACCTTATGTTGCAAGCTCTAAGTTCGGTAGAAAACTCGACCACCGATGATGGTCAGGAGAAGAATCTGCCCACTATGGATTTGGAAAGCAAACCAACGATAAACACCTACTTAGAAGGCAGGAAGGAGAGGCCTTTTGTACCACCTTTCCTTTTAACGTTCAAAATCTTCAACAGGAGTCTCCACAACTGTCTGGTAGACTCTGGGGCATCTTCCAATGTCATTCCCTTGGCTGTTTATAACAAATTAGGTGATGTCCCTCTAAAAAGTGATAATCATGTCATACAACTGGATAGGACCCAGGTCAAAGTCATGGAGGAACTCAAAGATGTGATGATGAGGGTAGCCACTAATCCTAATTTCGTGCAGGTGATTGACATCATTGTGGTGGATATCCCTGAGGCATATGGGCTATTATTGAGCCGCGATTGGTCCGAAAAACTAAAATGATACTTCAACACAGACTGGGCACACCTTTGGCTACTGCTGAAGGGATACAAGAACATGATCAGAATCGATAGGGAAAGATATCTAAAACATACTGTCACTGACCTGGAAACCCCAAACAAACCAACCTCTACCAATTTTCCCATACTACGGAATTATTCTTGTGATTCTCACTTTGGAAATTTTTCTCCTCTCTTGTCCATTTTTTCGCTTACCCAAAGCTCCGAGATGATATTTCAAGAATAATTCCCAATGCGAATGGAAGATTCTCTCTTTTGTTAAGACCTAGTGTTAGGTCTTCCGGAAGAAAAGATTGAAGAGAGGAACACTGATTGGAATGGAAATCATCACTCACAAATTTGGACCCTTTATTTTGATGGATCCAAGTCACAAGAGGGTTCGGGAGCAGGATGCATCCTCATCGATCAAAAGGGTAAACATTATTTCTTGTCTTGTAGAATAGAATTTGAGTGCACCAACAACACTGTCGAGTATGACGCCCTGGTACAAGGGTTAAAGAAATCCACAGATCTTAATGTCAAGGAATTAAAGGTGTTCAGAGACTCGGAAATCATTATTAGACAAGTGAGAAACATTGTACACTGCAATTCCCCTCATCTTAAGAACTACCAGCAGAAGGTGCAGAGGCTGATAGAATGCTTTGAAGCTTTCAATGTCATTGTGATCCCCAGAGAGAAGAACTTCCTTGTTGACTCCTTATCCACCGTTGCTTCAAGAATCTCTCCTTTATAATATTACGAAGTCTCATGATTCACTGTAGAACTTCTCTACAAGCCATTGGTACTTAATAATATCTCTAATTGGAAAGTCTTTGAGGGGGATGAACAGATCATAAGATTCTTGACTAATCAAGACAACTTCAAAGAACTCACTATTGACGATGAAGAGTTCCAAGAGAAACTAATGGAAACCAGTCCTCAGGAGGGTCAACATGCGGATAAACCAAAGGCTCACACAATTCCAAAAGGGATAGAAAATCTAGAGAATTTGTTTGATCTAAAGGAACGATTCAAAGGACCTAAAAATGCAAATATTGATAGCTCCTGCCCCCTCTACGAAACTATAAATCTTGGAACCCCAGACAACCCAAAGCATGTAAATCTCGACAAAATGATATCTAAAGAGGAGAGGAAGGCCTACCTCAAATTATTCAAACAATACCAGGATGTGTTCTCCTAGTCCTATAAAGATTTGAAAACGTATGATACATGCATCATTCAACACACCATCCCGTTGAAACCCAAAGTCAAACCTTTTCAACAGAAGCTCTGAAAGTACCACCCATCCTTGGAACCCCTAATGTATCAAGAGTTAAGGAAGATTTTAGATGCGAAGATAATTTTCCGAGTTAGACATTCCACCCGGGTAGCAAACCTTGTACCAATAAGAAAAAAGTCAAGAGAAATCCGACTATGCGTAGACTTTCAGAATCTCAACAGAGTTTCATAAAGGACAATTATCCCATCCTACCAATGGAGCATCTCCTACAGACCGTGTTGGGCTTGGAAGTTTTCTCCCTTCGAGACGGTTTCTCAAGATACAACCAAGTGTTGGTTTCAGAAGAAGACTGATTAAAAACTACCTTCCGGACCAAATGGGGAACCTTCGCTTATAAATGCATGCCTTTCGGCTCGATTAACACAAGAGCGACCTTTCAAAGGGAAATGGATGTGGTGTTTCGGGGACTTATAGGTAAGTGCATAGTAGTTTATTTAGATTACGTAATGGTGTATTCAAAGAATAGAGAGGAACACATCCAACACTTAACTCATATTTTTGAAAGATGTCGAAAATATGGTATATCACTCAATCCTAAGAAAAATATCTTCGATGTTGAAGAAGGTAAGTTGTTAGGTAATATTATATCTCAAGCGGGAATTCACATAGACCCCGAAAGGATTAAATCCATAGCTCAACTCCTGCTGCCCCATAACAAGAAGGCTATGCAGTTGTTTTTCGAGAAAAATAATTTTGTAAGGAAATTCATCCCTGACTTCGTCGAAATCATCAAACCATTACAAAAATTGATTCACAAATATTCTGAGTTTAAGTGGGATGATGAACGAAAAGACGCTTTCAACAATATCAAAGTTTCCATATCCCGGGCCCCAGTATTGCAATGTCCCGAGTTCAATAAAGACTTTATTCACCTCTGACCAATCGCTAGTTGTGGTTTTGACTCATAAGGATGATGACAACAACGAAGCCCTGGTGTCATTCATGAGCACCAACCTTCAAGGATCTAAGATTAATTACCCTTCCATAGAAAAGCAAGCCTACACGGTCTATAAAGCAGTAAATCATTTTAGGTCGTACATCCTCAAGAATCACACTAAGGTGATTGTGCCACACCCCGCAGTCCGATCCTTGTTTACCCAACAAGAAATGGGAGAAAGAAGAGGGAACTGGATGGAAGTAGTCCAGGAATTTGATCTAGATATAAAACACACCAAGTTAGTAAAAGGACAAGGTTTGTGCAAGCTCGCAGTCGAAGCTCAAGATCAAGCAAACCAAGATCTAGGGTGGGATAATGAAATAGCACTGTGGTGTGGTGAAGCAGCATACATTTCACCGGGATCGGAATCCTGGTACAAGGATTTGGCTCATTTATTACATCACGGGACTTGTCCCGAAAACCTCAACCCTAGAGAAAGGAGAGCCCTCTGATTAAAATCTGCACAATATCACCTCATAAATTCGGTACTCTTCCAGATCAACTATGATGGGGTATTACTGAGATGTCTCGAACACGAAGATGCTGATAAAGTGTTGAAAGAACTCCAAGATGGCCCCACTGGGGAACATTTTGCAGGGAACACCACCACTCATAAGGTTCTAAGAGTCGGCTATTATTGGCCCACTTTGTTCAAAGACACTCATGCTTATGCCAGGAATTGTAAGACTTGTCAAATAAGTGTTGGCAAGGAGAGAAGGGCAACAATCCCACTTCAGCTTGTAACCATCTCTAAAAAATTTGAGCAGTGGGGGTTGGATATCATAGGAGAAATTACACCCAATTCTTTGAAATTGCACAAGTATATTCTTACTTCCACCAACTATTTCACAAAGTGGGCAGAGGCCATCCCTCTAACCCATGTAAATAAGAAAATAGTCATCCAATTTATATAACAACAGCTAATTACAAGGTTTGACGTTCCTTCCATTCTGGTCTTTGATAATGCATCCTACTTCTCCTCTACCCTATTGATAGAGTTCGCTCTGAACAAAGGAATTATAATCAAGTACTCTGCAAATTATTACCCTCAGGGAAATAGTGTGTTGAGTCAACCAATAATAATCTGGTGAGGATACTAAATAAGACGGTTGCGGATAACCATATAAATTGGCATAACCAATTCCATAATTCCCTATGGTCTGATAGGGTCACACCCAAAGAGGCTATAGGGAATTCCCCATACTTCTGGTCTACGGACAAGAAGCTATTCTTCTGAATGGGCTTTATCTTCCATCTCTCCAATTGGCCCAAGATTCTAACGATGATAAATCCTTGACCATGAAAAAAAGAATCAACACTCTGCTCATGTTGGAGGAAGAGAGGGAAAGGGATAAGTCTAAATTTGTATCCCATCAGTAGATAGTGAAAAGATGGTTTGATAAGCATAAGGCTAAAGAAAAGAATTTTGAAGTAGGAGACTTAGTTCTAAAGTGGGATAAGGTAAGTGAACCCAAAGGGAAGCATTCCAAGTTTCAAAGCCTATGGCTTGCACCTTTTCAAGTGGCTGAGAAGATCGGGGTAGGTTCTTATCGTTTGCAAAATATGAGAGGGGAACCTGACGCCCTCTCGGTAAATAGCCAAGCCCTAAAGCAGTACTTCCAATAATAACAATACAATAAAATTTATAATATATATATATATATATATATATATATAGATATAGATATAGATATATAATACATATATATTTCTAGTTGGCATGAATAAAAGAAGGACTAGAGATATCTATTTTATGGGAAAAATATTTTGCATTCACCCAATGAGTCGTCATTTGTTGAGTGCTCAACACATCCTAAAAGTTATGTGACCACTTCCTTTTGGGTACCACCTTGTCTTCTACCTTCGATTGTTTTCACCATGGTTTGAGCCTAATAACCTTCTTATGTGATATGTTTCATATCCGAGTTTCTCTTGAGCATATTAAGAACCATATTGAGAAACACCACGACTGATCAAGGAACCATCGACCCATATTTCTCCCGAATTACTTGAGAAGTTCAGTATCGATGAAAGTTTAAGGTAGCGAAAATTATATCGAAAGTCAAAGCAGTCAAGTGCCGACATTCTTCGGCGTTGGCCGATAAGAGTATCTCTTTTACGCATATAGTCTCCGAAAATATTTCTCCAAACATCGATCCTTTTGGTTTCGGCAGAGAAGTGTAATCATAATCGTTGCACAAAAGAGGAGTTCCACCGCCGACAGTCGACGCCCGAAACATCACCAATCCCAACATCACTGGTATCAAGAGTTTTATCAAGAAAATAACAACATTGATAAACAATCTAAAATAGTAGTCGATCCCCGATCTTTATGAAGGTAAAACGTGACGTGACATTTAAACCCTAGTTGTGTCAAGTACTCTGCATTCAAAGATTTAGTTAATTCATAGATCATGCATTAGTTACTGGCTCATGCGTGAATCAAAAGGGAACCATTAAACTCACTGATACAATGCATCTCCATTTTCACCTCCGCTGTCAACCAGTTAAGTCTCAGTGGAAGAAATCCAATAGCATTATATTTTGAAATCTGCATTTATCACCCATATTAACTAATTGATATGACTGGTATTATCTCCCAGTTATATTCTTTCAAGTCCTTTTTGTGTGATCCCACTCTACGCAGCAAGGAATTCAAAACAAACAAGAGAATGAAGCCACTAGTCCAGAGGAAGCATTCAAAGTCCAGTGAGTATTAAACATTTTTCTTAGCAAACATTACAGGTATGGGTTTGCTTATGGATTTACGTTTTATTTGTATATGTTCTCACCCAATGTTGCTCTGTATATGTGTTTAAAAGGTGGTTTTGATTGCAGGGACAATGCCTCCAAAGAAGCCATCCACCAGGAAATCACCACGGGCACCAAAGCTGCAAGAATTGGAAATAGGATAAGGCTCTTCCCCAGTGGTTACAAGACAATTAGAGTTCACTCCTAAGTTGTTGTCCGTCATCAAGGCGATCACCAAGGAGCCCTTTTTCCAACCCCCAGCTTTCGAGGATACAGAGGCAAGCATTGGAGCAAAGATGACTTTTCCTCACTGGGAAGAAGTCTTCAAGAAGATCAAGAAAGAAGAGCCCCTTAAATATACTTCGCACAACGACATTGATACAAGGAAGCTCGATGACAAGGTCATCCCAAACATTCGCAGCGCTTATCTGCACATGGTGGCAAGACGGTCTCCGGTTTTCCCTTGCATCGAGCTCTTAAAGTGGCTCATTGATCACACCGATGCACATAAATGTTTGATTAATGATGAAAATGGCGAATGCATCGAGGTTTTCTTGCCATCAAAAGTTCAGAAATACTACAAACTCAATGAGTCTGGAGAAAAGTTGAACACTAATTTCATGGTGAGTTTCTATGCCTCTCATGACACTAGAAAAATCTTAGCATCCTGGTGGAGGGAAGACAAGAAATTCATAAACCAAACTTTTGGTTGGTACCCGACGGTCAATCTCAGGGAACCATACACCTATCTCATGGCCCTTCTCTGCAGATTACATGGGGAGAAAGACTACTCCTAGTTTTCGGAATCTTGGATGCCTCTAACTTTTACAGTCACCATTTCGGGTATCGGTTTCAATTGGAGTGCTATCATCTCCAAACAGTTGAGCACATGCATAAAAAAAGCTTAGGCACCAAAGGAAGGAGATACCCCTGCCTTCTACATGGCTTCATATCTACTGGATGTCATCTATGCCAGGAACACTTTTGTTGGGATGAAATTGAATTGGCACCCTTCGGAGATCACAGTCCATGTATACTACAACATCTCATGGGAAAACAGGTACAAGAAATCCTATGTTGTTATCTATGATCATTTTATTGTGCCCATTTACTTATTACTCTTTAAGAGAGAATTCCCTAGATTATCAGACGAATCAAAGAAGGTCATAGTCAAAATTGGTCATTGGTATTTAGACAAACGAGAAACCTACATCAAGATTTTCGATGCCACAGGGGCGCCACATTTATTACCCCTTTATGTTCCCAACCGGCTAGTGTTAGGAGAAATCTGCTATCAAACCATCATACAAGGATACAATGCAACTTTAGTGAAAGACAAAAAGCGGGATTTCAAACCATATGGATTCCATATAGGCTTCTGCATGGTCAAAGACACGGTGCATGCTAAACAACTTGGGCTAGGTCAATTGGAATTTTGGTTCCAAACTGGTCGATTTCGCAAACACGATCCCAAGGGATTCGTCCTACAACACGCGTCACAAGTATCATCTTGTTGGACCTATGCCCACGATCCGTTTGAGGATGAAATTTTCACTGAGAATGCTCAAGACTGGGATATGGTGACAGACAGGAAGGTTGATCCTAGAGGAACCAAGTTTAGAGATTTGAGCTATGAAGAGCAGGCCACGCTATTGGAGCAAGAAATTCAAGGAGTTCGCCGACACCCTGAAGTAGCAATAGCATATGAATTGGAGGAAGAAACAAATAACCCCCAAGAATACATTAAGGTCATAGAGGCTCATCAAGGATCCCCGATACAAATCAGACTTTTCCCTGAAGATAAAACAACTCAAGAAAGTGGTGCACTTTTATACCAACAGTCTCAGATACTAATGAAACGGATGCAAGATAACCCACATCCTTCCATAAGTCATGGAATTTCAATTACCATCCAAAGAGTTCCGACAGAACCTAGAAATCTTGGTCTCACAACCACCGATGTCACCAATGGGTCAGGTAATTCTGAGTCTACGATATTTCCAATTAATCTCTCGAGAGAAGGAACAACTCAACCAGAGATAGGTTGGGTGTCGATAAAAACACAAGCGCCCAAACCCTTGAGCATGCTAATACATATATATAATGATGAAGAGAGAATAGAACCTTCTTGTGGCACCCCAGTGTGCATCCAAGAAGAAGAAGGTCCTGAAAAGACCTTTTCCCCAAGTCCTGAAAAGGTCTCTTCTGTTGGGCCTAGGGTTCAGGACCAGGGAATCCCACAAAAGGAAGCTAAAGCTGAAGGTAATCTCAACACAGGAAAGTCCGATGAACCAAAAATAGATGTAGGCCCAAGTGACGAGCCTCTGCGGAAGGAAATCGATAGCTCCACAATCGATGACCAAGTAAGTGACAATTCCATACAAGACAGCTCTATCCTGCCCAATACTCAGATCCCCGGTGAGAAACGAGTAGAAGTTGGATCTACAAGGAAAAACGAAGAAGTTTGAGAGCCCACTCTCGAACAAATTTACACTACGGGAAGCTTGGGAAACAATATCATATGGGGTGATCAATAGATACTAGACCTGGTAGATGAGGTTGCAGACATCTATGCGATCTCCTATGATCAAAAGAGAAAGTCTATCGTTCAAAAGACTGCAAAGAAGAGAATAATCACCCTAGATCAGTCCATCATAGTTGTCACTAAGGAGAAGTTAATCGATACAGCAGACACCCATACATCTGAGCTGATTGGTGTGGTAAAATACCTCTCAGAGGTTGCCCAGGACAGATCCAAGAGAGATGAAAAGAAACTTTTCATCGCCCAAAAGGATCTTGAACACTTGTACCATCTTGTCAATTACAATAAGGGTGATACACAGACAATTGTGTATTTAAAAGATGCGTTTGGTAAATTTGACGATGAGTTCAAGAAGGAAAGACAACTGTTAATCTCGAATATAGCCAAATTCCAGGAAGACACTCTCATGATACTCGCGACATGTAAGGAAATGGAGCAATGGTATGAGAAGGTGTAGCAGGCAGTGGAGAGGCTCAATTTTATTGAGGCAGTCCAGAAAGGCTGAGAAAAGGAAGACCACGACATTCAGCTAGTAAGTAAAAGAAGTCTCAATTGCATGAAGCGATCGACCGAATACTAGGCCAAAATGTCTCGAATCCCACACAAAGAAATCCAAGAACAATGGGACAGATGTCAAAAGCACTGGGATAAAATCAATAAAATAATGAAAGACATTGGACTCCCTGAGTATGGTACCCCTGACATGTTTATCAACCTAAACGAAATAATCAAGTTGTGTGCCGAATAGGATGTGTCATGGGCCGAAGAATGTGAAAAGGTCACCGATGCAAAGCCTGGGCAAGTACAACGATTCATAGGACATCCAATCAAAGCTAGAGCCATACTTCATAAGTTAAAATTCATCCTTGCAAAATATCGGGCACACGCAACAAACATCAAGGGAATCTATGTGGCTCCAATGGAACAACACAAATTTCCATGGGCCAACACCTGTGAAGAAATCGTTACCAGATGGTCTGATTATGAAAGAGTCCACCCTTTCCAAGAAACAACTCAGGTGGACTGTTGAAATACTATTAGATGATGATGCCATGTGGTGATTCTTGATTAGCCCAAATTGTATTTTACCATTAATTATTGTTAAGACTTTATATTATAAATAGGAACATTGACCAATGGTCAAAGGGTCGATGGTTATTGTAAGAAATATTTTATTTTGGTTGTTGATAATTATTTTGAGACTGCTACGAATTAAGAAGTCCTTCTGGACTAGAGACGATCTATTTTCATCAGATGTATGTGATTGGAGTTGGATAAGAATTACTTCCTTTCCTGTTCCATGAATGTTGCATTAAATGAGTAAGAGAAATTAATTCTGTTGTCAATTTATCTGGTGCAATGTTTTGATGTTCCTTGATTTAAATGATGAAAGTAAATCATTGTGCTTTTATGTGATGAATGTCTTGGTAGATGAATTATTTTTCTTATTGTGACATTGATTACAGTTGTGTTTATTTCTCTATGATAAGTAGTTTACCTCAACTATGTGATGAATGTCTCGGTAGATGAATTATTTTGCTTACCCTGATCTTGATCATATATGCATATTCTTTTTGTTAAGTAGTTTTCTCAGACAACAGTTGGATTCTCTTTTGGTTAAAGTATTATTACTAGGCCCTTTGGCATAACATCGTTGTCTGCGTGTTCGAGTAGCAGGTTATCCCAAGATCAACCCCTTCCCAATAGTTAAAACTCTTGTCCTATCTTCTTCAAGTTGGTTTATACTGGCTTGCATCTCTTGTACCTGCCCCACCAAAGAGAAAATACAAAAAAAAAAAAAATATTAACCAAAGGAAGAGCATTCACCAGAAAACACAAAATCCCATCGATAATTTGGCCAGATTGTAAGATCTGGAGAACCATTCCACTCCAAACGCTGCAGAGTCTAATTGGGCCTTGGTGGTGGGTTTGGTTCCTGCTGTTGAATCAGGGGATTTAAGCCCCATCAATAGGTTGCACCATGGGGAAGTATGTAAAGTCCACCTTTCATGAAAAGGAGAATTGTGCTTCAGTGATCTTGGAGAGAATTCACACAGACGTGTGTGGACCATTTTCGGTTGCTTAAACAAAAAAACATAAGTATTATTTTATTTTTGTTGATGAATTTTCTCGTAAATGTTGGATCTTCTTGATGCAAAAGAGGGATCAAACATTCTAAAAGTTCTGTGAGTTTAAAGGATTTGTGGAGAAAGAGTCGGGGAAGCAAGTGAAGGCTCTGAGGATCAATAATGGTGGAGAATACATCTCTAACGAATTCAAAGACTTTTGCAGCAAAGAAGGAATTCAAAGAGAACTCATAACGCCTCATAACCCACAGCAAAATGGGGTCACAGAGAGGAAGAACAGAACAATCGTGGGTGCATCACGAGTGATGTTGCATGATCAGGGTCTACCAATGAATTTGTGGTCGGATGCATGCAACACTGTGGTTTATGTGAAAAATCGTTGTCCTCGTAGAGTACTTGGCATGAGTACACCTGAAGAATCTTTCACTGGTAAAAAATCTGATGTTTCTCATTTTAAGATTTTTGGCTCATCTGCTTATGTGCATGTGACCAAGAACGCCAAGAAGAAGCTGGAGCCGACTGCTGAAGTTGGGATATTTGTGGGGTACACAAAAACAACCCACAATTATCATGTTTATTTTCCTAACAGTAAGATGATTGTTATGTGATGGGATATAAAATTCGATGAGGGGAAATCCATGTGGTTGTCGCTTGAGAGGGAGCTAGACTTGCATGCAGAGGAGGAACTGTTGGTTCCCAAAGATGAGTCTCAAGATGTGGATCAAACACACGAGAAGGTTCATGGAGTGGAGGAAGCCACTCATGCAGAGCCATCCATAAAAAATGGCAGAAATCACACCACGGAAGTTGATAGATTGAGATTAGATGTTGCATAGAATGTAGGAGCCCCTACATCACAACACAAACAGAGACAGTCTGCTGATCGATTTACTGGATACATGGCTCTCACGAGAAAATGTACTATGACTGAACCATCTTCCTTTCAGGAAGAATTGCAGGATCCCACTTGGGTTGATTCAATGGTGGAGGAGTATGAATCCATTGTCAAAAACAATGCATGGGAAATTGTCCCAAGACTGGTAGACAAATTAGTGGTAGGTTTGAGATGGATCTACAAGGTAAAGCAAGTTGTTGATGGGAGTGCGGATAAATACAAGGATAGATTTGTGGCCTGGGGCATCTCACAGATCAAGGGGATAGATTATGATGAGACCTTTTCACCTGTCGCAAGGTACTCTTCCATAAGATCCATCTTTTCACTCTCAGTGCAGATGGGTTGGGTCATTCATTAGATGGATGTAAAAACTGTGTTTCTTAATGGGATCATTGAGGAAGAGGTGTACATAGATTATCCTGAAGGATTTGAGATCTTCATCAGTGAGTCACATGTGTGTCAACTCAAAAGAGAATTGTATGGGCTGAAGAAAGCACTCTGTGCTTGGTACACTCAGATAGACATCTATTTCACCGAACTGGGCTTCACCAAAAGTGAAGTAGATGCAAACCTATACCAAATTGTGGTGGAGGGTAAGATTTTAATCATTATTCTTTATGTTGATGATTTAATACTGACTGGTGATGAGTAGCTGATACACTCATGTAAGGAGGACCTTGCAAAGGAGTTCAAGATGAAGGATATTGGCCTTCTTCATTATTTCCTTGGATTGGAAATATGGCAGTGAGATGGTGAACATTTTGTGTCTCAAGGCAAGTATGCAAGGGAGATACTGGGTAAGTTTCACATGGAGGGCTGCAAACCCATGGATACTCCTCTTCCAGGAAACTGGAGGAAAGAGGATGCTACTTTTGGAGAGGTAGTGGATGCTATTGTCTATCGACAATTAGTGGGTTCGCTAATGTATCTAGTGAACACGAGACCAAACATTTTCTATGCGATTAACCAACTTAGTCAAGTGATGGTTAAGCCAACTATGCTCTTTTGGAAGGTGGGTAAGCATGTCCTGAGATACCTGTGGGACACATATGAGTATGGATTATGGTAAAGACAGATAGATGAGGTGAATTTGCATGGCTTCACGGATGCATATTGGGCAGGCATCCCAATGGATAGAAAGAGCACATCAGGGGGGGTCTTTAGTATCATATCTACAGTTGTTTCTTGGTACAACAGGAAGCATATATCCGTGGCACTCAATTCAGTGGAAGTGGAATACATGGCAGCAATTCAAGATGCATGTGAGGCTATCTGGATGAGAAAGATATTGGTTGGTTTGTTTGGTTCTCATTTAGATCCGACAATGATTCATTGTGATAATCAGAGTTGCATTAAACTCTTGATTAATCCTGTGTTTCATGATAGATCTAAGCATATAGATATCTGGTATCATCATATCAGAGATTGTGTGTAGCAGAATATCATGTTTCTTCAGTACATTCCTATTGAAGATAAGGATGCATACATTCTGACAAAGGCGCTCACCGGGAGAAAATTTGAATACCATAGACATAGGATCGGGGTGAAGGCTAATCCCTTTCTTGTTGATAGGGAGTGTTGATATTCAAAAAGAAGATCCTAGTGAAAATTATGCACCTACACTAGGATGGAGCCTCAAGCTATTTTTAGGTGGAAGTCTATTTTTAGATGATGAGAAAATTATATTTATAAATGATGTTTATTTATATATGGTGATCGAATTCTATTTATAGATGTATGTCGACTATTATTATCCCTTAATAATAGTTGGACAATAAATATTAGTCTATTCTTAATGAGCACTTGGAAACAGTTAACTGAAGTGGCAAATCAGTTAGCTATAGGAAATTCCAGTTCAAAGGTTGATTGGTGGGACATGCAAGTCGAATTAGTTGTAACTGAGTGATTTGAAGTTGTAACAGAGTTGGATGTGTAGTTATGTGAGTTGTGAAGTAGTTTAACTCAGTTAAGTGAGTTAAGTTCAGTTGTACTAGGTGTAATTGAACTTACACTAGTGAGAGATCAGTGAATTAATTATTAATTAATTCACAATCAGTGATCTCACATGCAACTGAAGATTTACCACTTTTAACTACATGCATGTCAGATCCAATGGAGACCCAGTTGAGATAACAGGTGAAAGGGATAGTTTGACTATCAGTGGTGACATTAGTGAGTGCACTCATGCAACCACACACATAGTGGATGTGCCCATGAGGATTGCGCAACCTAGGCAAGTGGGATTCATTCATTACAGGGATTTCCATTAGCAGGGATTGCGTAGAGGAGGAAAGTTGTCTAGAAGCAGTAAATTGGCACATGAATTTGTCAATTTTTGTATGACAGTGTCAGACGATTGTATATTGTACTAAGAGCTCTTGGATTAGAGTTTTGTATGAGATTGTTTCATGATCCATGGTATATATATAATATATGATAGTGGAGTTTTTAGCTTTATGCTTTCCCGGTAAAACATCCGTGTTATGTGTGATTGATATTTCTTCTTGATATTTCAATTGGCGATCGTGTTTTTAAATTCCATAAGAAAATTTGTAGAAGTGATTCTGTATTTAATAGTGGCATATAATTGTTAGATCAGGAGAATCTAGGAAATACATCATTTGTATTAAAATTTCTACACCATGTATACCTAGATGCCAACTCATTTCGGATCGAGAGTTTGTAAGTAGTGAAAAGGTTGAGGTCC
>ML808092.1:179832-212441 GCA_009831015.1 Picea engelmannii | reverse complement strand
TCGACAATTACTCATATGTGAGGACTCTGATCAATGGCTAGGATATTTTGATCCACCTCCAATGAATCCAATGGTCAACAATGACCTTGATTCTTGGAAATCCCTCAAATGCAGAGCACTCCAATCAATGACCATGATTGATTCGTTGTGCCGAGATCGACGATTGAGATTCCTTCTGAGAAAGACACTGAATTTCATGGGTTTATCAGTCCGCTTTTGGACTTAGCGAATTTGGATTTTACTCTAAGGAATTCCTAAGGTTTCTTAGGCCATATTGATTTTATAAAACCTACCTAAACTCACTAAGGATTTTCCCTTCGATATGTAAAAGAGAATTATGCCCATCACACTATCCATACTTGGACAAGAGAAATTCTAGACCGTACTCGCTAAGCTACACTTTTCTTTCCACTAGCTATGCTACTAGCTAATACAAGGAAATCTCTACATGTGAACAAAAAAATAAAGAACACCAGCTACCATATCCCCAAGTATAATTATTTATGTTCTCATTTTACTTATTTAAATGCATTGCCTATGTACAGGAGTCATGCAAAGCACTACAGGATACTCATATAGCATATTCATGGATACCCATCAAAATAATGTATAATTATTGTTTACTTATAGAAACTATAGTAACAAAAAGGCTTATACAACATATAGTACCAGCTTGTAAACATAATTGTAGCCCCATGCAATTAGAACAACAACATATTGAAATGTGAATTGCATAGTAAATAACCAACACATGATTAAATATAAATGTATTCATTCAAAGATTAAATTGCACAAACACATGGTAGACACTTATCTGATACAAATGACCACCAACTACATGAAGACCTCCAACTTTCCTCTCATCCTTAGACTCTGATTCCCACAAAATGACAACAGGTCACCCTAAGCTGGGGATTAAACTCCACTTGGGCTAGGAAATCCTATCTAAGTAAGGTCTCTCATCATCAACAATATTTTAGTTTAGGGGCCAAGTTTAACATCCAGTCTACAGTCTCTAATTTCCCCACATGCTTGTCCCACCCAAGAAGTGTACCCCTTCAGTAGCCCCACTTCCCTTCTAGGCTTAAACAACAAGTTGGATAGGAAGTTTCAAAGTTCTGTAACTACAACTTGACACCTTTGGGAATCAAATTCCATGCAATTCTCTCACCTGGAGAGAATGCACATAGGCTTGGCAACCCAAATCTTCAGATTAATTCCCAACAAACCCCACTTCAAGCATCCTTAAGAAAAATGGAGTTAACAACAACCTTGTACAACAACAAAATCAGGGATATGGTATGAATGATGGAGAGAAGAACAACAAGATGGAATGAATGAATGGAATGGGAAAAATGCACTAAGTTTTTATATTTTGTTTGCATGCTCATGGAGTGTCACTTGACACTTCTTCAAGCTCCCTTTTGAACCACTTGGGGATTTGTTCCTCTTTCCAAAGACTTAGGACAAAAATCATGTCCTTGCCTTTTTTCCTTTGCTAGAAATATTTTATTAATATTTCTTTGGTTTAAGCCCCATGTCTTAGTTCCCTTCTTAGACTCTTAGCCCCCTTTCCCATCTACTGGAGTTTATCCTCACATACTCTCTCTTGTCGGTATGGTCTGCATGCAACTGTTTTTTTCCATTAAATTCAGAGTGAAATTACATAATACAAAACAAACTCACTATTCCAAAAATTTCCTGGCTCACGAGACTATGCACATACCTGTAATTACATTTCAATTAGGGTTCGACCTAGGGGTATTATAGATCATGTCTCATGGCCCATAATGAAGACAGTGATCGCGACGATGATGATGATCAATAATATCCTAAAAGACAACAACCCATTAGTCCTTTAGATGCCTCACTCTTCAACTCATCACATTCGATCAACATTGTTCATTAGAAGAGGGTTGTGTGGAACATTATGAGGTATATTTGTCTGTGTTTCATATAAAGTGTCATATTTAATGCATTTTGCATGTGAGTGAGGATTATTGGTTGAAGTTGGATAATGGATCATAAGCTCAATAAGTTATTATTTTTTCCTTTTTTCACCTTGGTGGCCATAATTAGTGTCCTAGTTCCATGTTGTAACTCATGGGGAACAGGGAAACTACTTGGAGACTTTGAGAAATTTAACATATAGTTACCTCTCCCATACTTAACACTTTCCATCCCGGAGCCTTTCGCAGTGTACTAAACATTAGTATGATTATTACATGTACACCAAAAAGGCCCATGGTTCATTCTTCTATGAGAAGAAAGGATAGAATGACGAGGTTGATGCAGCTACTAGAAAAGGTAATAATGAAATAATGTTATAAAAGAAACAAGAAATAATGGGACAATGAATGACCAATTCAAAATCATAAGGTCAACTTGAGCTCTACCCCCTCTAATGGTAATCACCCTAGTCCTAATGCACCAAATGCATAATCATAAGAAGGACTTTATCCTGGTAAGAAATGATGAAAGAAATAATAAATTCTTGAAACCTGGAAAAGGGGACTTGCAATGCAATGAAAGAATATCAAAAGGCAAGATAAGGGGATTGGATTGCAACAAGTACTAAGAAAAGGGTATCTCAAAAACCAAGTGCTACCTCTACAAATGTTCTCATGAAAATGGACCAAATATGGTGCATTTCATGTTAATGAAACCATCACGATGAAGTAACCCCAATACATTTTCATCCATTATAGTTTCACTTTTATAGGTTTTCCAAGAAATATCCCTCTACCTAGGTATTGGCTCACCTAATAGGGTCCTTCGATGGTCTTTCCATACCTAAAATTGGAAAATTATATAAACAATCCTTAAGTTGATGTGAAATTTGAAGAGGATACTTAATGTGAACAACTTATTTGGCTTTTGTATTAAGTGATAGCTTACTTTGTATGATTCTAAAAACTATTGTATCTCGTGGTTGTTGGTTTCAACTAATTCTGTGGACTTTGTTTGACTATGATGTGCCTAACATGGTCCTTTTGGAGGACATCCTTATGATGATACCTACGACATTGTGCACGTGTGATGTTGAGAATTTGGTCACATGATGGCTTGGCATACTCAGATACATGATATCACACCTCTTGAGCCATAGACAATGGACATGTGATCTTTCTTATTGCAGATACTATCATACTAATGGTCATATGGGAAAGAGGAGCACACCTTTGGAAACTGCACCTCTGAGACTTGTATCCTTTGGATGGGGGACATTTCACTTGCACAGGATTGGAGACTCTTTGGAGAGATGATGCACCCTATTTCCACCATGGATGTTTTCCTTTACACCTTGGATGTTGAGCACTTTAAGGATGACGTCACACATGTGATGATGGTGATTATGGTGGGTCCAACCCCATCATTAGGGAATCCTTGGATGATGATTTGGGGAATTTGACATGACATTTGATGAGGAGACATGACAATTAACCTTTCTTGCACCATTTGATGATGAGACGTTTCTTTTCGAGGCCTCCTACACCATCTTAGGGCATGACATCACCCACACGTGTGACCTTGGAGGGGATATTTTGGTGTATTATTATGTTTATCTATTGTTTAGAGGATATTTGAGGGGTTGGCCTAGACCTATCTTAGATGTGTCATGGATTTATTATTGTTTTAGGGATTATTGTGGACATATGCACTAGGGTTTCCTCATATAAAGAGGTTTGTGCTTCATTGTATCAAATCATAACTCATTGCTTGGGAGATATCACTACTACTAGTCTTGTTTCTCTCTTGTTTCGCTATGGAGGTCTTATGCACATTATTGGAGTGATTTATTTTGTATTATTTCTCTTGTTCTTGGTGGAGGATCATGAGTTAGGTTTTTTATTCATGGATAGCAACTTGGATGAGTAGGTCTTCTTCTTCAAGTTTATTTTGGTGAATTGTTTGTATTGTTAATTTGTTGCATTTTACCTTGTATGCTATTCTCTTTTTTAAAACCCTGGGAGGGATTAAAAGACTTTATCCCCATCCCTTTTTTTTCACCTTAATTTGTTAAAGCACTTAAATACGTAGTCCTAGGGATTAAAGTCTTTATCCCCCTAGGGTTAGTATTTAGTTATTTCAAAGACCTAAGGTCCATGAGTCTATGTGCCCTAGGGTTTTGATCTAGTTCACTTGGATCTTGAATAAGACATCCTAGAAGAGGGGAAATGACACATAAGGTCCATAAGTATTTGCACCTTAGGGTTTATTTTCTTGCAATATTTGGTCATAATCACATGAGTCTCTAACCTTCGAGTTTCAAATATTCATTATTCTTGGCCATCTAAGTCCAAATTCAAGGTGTGGCTTGCTCCATTGTCCCAAATAGATAAAAATTGCACTAGTCTTGAGCTTGCAAAGTGATAAAAAACATCAAATTACTCTCTCTTAAAGCAACCTAGTAGTTATATACCTTGTTAACTTACAATCCTCAACCTAACTCACTGCTTGGAAAAATAAGTTAACTTATTGTTGTTGTTATAAATGTTTGCTACAACCATTAGGGATTGATTGGATTGTTTATAACTTACTTAATATTGTGGTTTAAGAAAGCTAATCATTACTGGACACTTGGATCTTATTCCACTTATTAAGTGTTGCATTTTAAGATTTTTTTCACTAATTGTGAGGGCTAATGTAACATTGTTCATTGCTGCAAATTTTACTATGACAACCCTCTTACTTGATATCTATTGTTCTAGAGGTGATTATTCATTTGTTAGACTTGGTAATTGTCAGTATAATCATTGGATAACGTATCTCACACACATTAACCAATTACCTTTTCCAAACTCTTCCTAACCTTTCACATCTCCATAAATCTAGCCTATCCTTTTATGTGACCAAGATAGGGGGGCATAGGATTGGATAATATTGTTATAGAATCCCTTAAGGTCGTCTGGGAAGCCTCCCTTGTGTTGGATCCATCCTTCACTAAAGTGAGGGAAGCACTTGTCTGGGTGACAATGGCATTTACTTCCAATTGTTACACAAGTTTAACATCTTTTAAAGGCTTTGCACAAGTTCAAAATCCTCTTGTAATTATGTATATAGTCCAAATATGGATACACATAATTTTTTTGGTAAGGAAAGAGTGAACCTTCAAATGGTAGACTTCTCGACAAAAGAAAAACATGATGATGATGAAACGTGTTTTAACATAGATCAATTTTTCCAAAGCCTCCAAATTTCCTATAGACTCAAATCATCAATTTGGTGATGTCTCACAATTTGTCTCGACCCTTCATATTTAAAATCTTGGCAAACAAAATTTCAGTCTATCCTCTATTGATTGTCAAAGTATTGAGCCATTATCCTTATTTTCAAAACTCTTCATTATTCCAAATCAAAAGATTTGATTAAAGTACTTTTATTTTAATTTGTTTTTAGAAATATTAATAAAATAAAAATAATGACTAAATGGTGGCTTAATTATCCAACGGGTATGCCCCCATTCAAATCCGATGGTCACCATCAATGGTAAAGAGATTGGTTGTTCACGGTATACTTCACGTTTCAAATTGCATGAATTTTAGTGAATGGGTGTGGATGCGAAAGGTTTATTCTTCATTTTAGTTATTGCTACGTGGCAGATTGGTGTTATTTCATGTTTTCAAAACCATAGTCAATTCCCCAAAAAAACCACAAGTCAATTCCCTAAAAAAATGACAACCGTCAATCTTTGGATACGTGGATGGTCAGTTTTGATATTTGGTAACAGGTTTTATTCCATAAGGGAAAAGTGCGTGGAGAAGCCATGAAGATCACTCAGGGCAAATTTTTGGCCCAGTTTCTTATGGTTTAATATATTCCTATGGATTCTTTGCATGTTTTCTATCTCCACAGTCATTTTGCTGGGTTTTCAATATTCTTGAAGAGCAAACAAAACTACGTGAAATTAATTATCAAGATCATCTCTACGACATCAATACTTTCTGCAACAACAAATCCCTGGGCATGGGTTTGAAACCCTAGATCGACTATCGCAATAGAGAAGCTTCATCTTGGCTCATGTAAATGGGAACGATTTGCTGCATTATTATTACTTCGTGTTATTCTCTTTGTAATAGGGTGTAGCTCCTATTGAAAGCGATTGATTGATTTTGTAAGAAAGTCAATAGGAATTGAAGGTTAAAGAGCACAAGCAAATAATAGACATGCTTGTAATAAATGGTGACTTAGAAGAAGTAATAAGCACGGGGGAAATCATCTCAGTCTACCACCTCACAACAAAATATAGATGGGATCATTTGGGTACAGTTGTGACTCCAGCCTTGAAGATGAATATAGCTGGTGTTAAAAAACTTGTTTTAGAACAGGCTAATAATGCCGATAACACGTATGTAACCTCCATTGTAGGTCGTTGATTGATCTATGCCTCAAAATTTGCATTCATAACTCTTGAGTTGTTGACTGTGAACTCCTGGAATGTACGCATCATTCATTGTCCATGCGTGTTGTATTGCAATGAATTATAGCTCTCCCTAGGTCAGGCTAGGGTACTAGGAGGTACTGACAAGAAATTATGGAGAAAAAATTGCAAGAATGAATATTGTCGTTGTGCAGTGACAATATCAAGCATTCACTTCAGAGAATTGTGAAGACAGAAAATGAAGAGCACTCCATTCCATTATTGTTAGTGTGTTTGATGCATCTCTTTCTATGGAGAATTTTATGAAGAAATACATAATGAGCTAGTTACCTGAAATTCATTCTACATTGATGGAAATTAAGATCTTTTAGATGAAGTGACAAGTGGCAACTTAGCGTTATAAGAGAATAAATGAAAATAATGGATGCCTATCTTGTGCTGCGAATTTGACAGCTAAAGTAAAAAAATGTCGAATCCCTATCAAACCATCTCATCTTCACTTTATATTTGTTAAAACAGTCCTAGATTTGAAGGCAATCTATTCCATATTTCACGACAACAATGGAGCGATCAATTCCATATTTGGAGGGATTTTATTCAACATTCAAAGAAGATAAAAAAGGCAGTTGAAGACATTTACAAAAGGAGGGGGGGGCTTAGCAGTTTAGGAGATTAGGAGTCAGAGACAGATTTCTCTGTTGCAAATCCTGTATGGCTACCATAAATTCTCTTTAAATCAAATTATATATCCATGGAAGAAAACTATTGAGCAAGAAGGGGCACACTTCTTGGGGTGGGATAGGCATGTGGGGAATGAGGCACTGTAGGTTGTTAGTTTGAGTTGGCACCTGTGAGGGAGTTTTTCCTGTTGTCTGAGATACATCAGCCTGGTTAGGAATCTCCTTACCCGGGTGGAGTTTAGTCCCAGATCAGGGGTGACCCACTGCTGAGAATGATGAGAAGCATGGTCTAAGGCTGGGAGGTTCGTGGAAGGTCTGCACGCAGTTGGTGATATTTTTACCAAGATAAGTGTCAATCGTGTGTTAAATTGCATGCATTATTATTATTTATGCATTTATTTTTATGGGTTTTTCCCGTGTGTGTTGCATGTGTATTTTTATTATTATTTTGTATGAATCTGTGCATTTGCAGAATGTATTCATCTGTTTTAAGTTTTATATATATAATTCCACAAGATTTTATGTGTGTATATGTTTTAATTTGTATACAGTTCTAAAATTTTTATGTGGCATAGGCCAGTTGAATGCTAGGGACGTTACAATATGGTATCATAGCTCTAGTTTTCAACAGTGAGCCTGGATGGGTTGAGCAAGTTGAATTGAAATGAAATTTCATAGAGAATTATTTTGAAGTGGCCAAATTTAAAGTTACAGAGCGTCCATGGTAAAAAGTAGAAGCAATTGCATGGAATTGGGCAAAAACCCCAATTTTTTGTTGTTAAATTCATGGGAAAAATGAGAAATTTGGCCAAGTGGTCAAATTTTAAGTTACAGGGAAGCCATGACAGATGGAGCGAGATTAGTTGATTAAAATTCTCAATTCGTGAATTGAGTTTGGGAAAAAATCGTTCCAGGAATGTTAGCCAACAACAATTTGTTGTTGCAGAGGTTGAATTGGTGTTATCAGGGTGAAATTGAACAAATTTCATAGTTGTAGAATGTCTATAGTGAAAATTGGGAAAAGGTTAGGCAAAAGCCCCAATTTCTGCAACGTAATTCACGAGGAACTGATGCACATAAAAATGAATGTGTGTCGGTGTGCGCACTAAAATGCATGATGCGCAGTGAAAAGCTTGTGATATGTGGAAAATAAGGGTGTGTGGCTATGCACACTTAAATTTGGTGTGGCATAGTGTAGAGTAGCAATGCGCGGAAAATATTGGGGTGCGGGTGTGAGCACTTAAATTTAACGTTGTGCGGTGCATAGTGGTAATGCACAAAAAATATTAGCATGCGGATGTGCGCACTTAAATTTGGTGTTGCACGGTACAGAGTGGTAATGCATGGAAAATAACGGTGTGCGGGTGTCTGCACTAATTTTAGCACTGCGTGGTGTATATTGGGTGTGCGCACACATAATATTGGTGTGTGTGGTGTGCGCAGTATTGACAGAGAACAAAGGAGTTTTGTTGGTGCGTGCGCAATGTGGGTATATGTTGTTGTGTGAAAATTTAATTAATGGTGTGCACGGAGTATTGGTGCAACACGTAGAGTGCAATTCCTATAGAATATTGGCGCGACACAAAAATTATGCGCAACAAGTATTATTGCATGAACCAAAATTGTGCCTGGTGGATATTGGCGCGCGACACAAAAGTAATGTGCACCAGTTATTGGCATGACAAAGAAGTGATCCACATTGGTTATAGGTGCGCAGAGCATGCGCTACCTTATGGTGTTGTTGTGCATGCTAAATATGGATGTACAGGTTCAAATTTGTGCACACAAAGTCATTTGGATGGTGTACAATAGCAGAAAACCAATGAGTTTTTGCGACATTTTATATTGTTTGAAGGTCATCTTTTTGCACTACTTTTTTCAGGCCCTAAACAACATTTTTAGCTACTCAAAAACCCAAAGAATAGAGTGTAGTGTACCAAGGTACACTTTGTCTCCGTAGGTCAAATGAAAGAGCCTAGAGAGAATTTTCTAATGGTGTAAACCGTTCTTCAAACATAGATTTTATGAGGAAGTTACAGGACAAATAGTGGAGGGTAAATTTTAAGACCCAACTAACTTCGAAGGGCCATAACTTCATGCTCCAGAATCATATTGAGGCACATGAGTAGTCTATGGAAATCTATTGAACCATAGAAGATAGTCCTCGAGATGAATTAAAATTATGGGCATGTTAAAGAAGTTTAAGATAGCAAAGAAGGTACATGTAGCATTCCAGACCAAAAACACCAATTGGCCTAGAACTTCAACAGGCTGTAACTAGCAGCCCAGAACCCAGAAAGAGGTGAAATTTGGACAGACTGTCCAAAATATGTATATGAAGAAAAAAAAAATGAACTCTTACCAAAAATCCAATGGAGTATGTGAAAATTTGCATAATTATAGCGCATATTTGCACCAAGTTGAAGTGTAAACAGGAGAAATTAATGGACAATTTTCAAATGACCATAACTTTATGCTCAAGACTCAGAATTGAGCAAGGGAGCAATCATTAGAAAGATATTGGATAGATGAGTCTAATTATCTACCCAGAAAATTGTTTTAGGTAGTTAATTTTCACAAGAGATCAGAAAAATGAACTATGATGCATTATTGGAACAAAATTGTACATAATTTCATAAATTTGTTAGATTATTTAGCCTAACAAATTTTGTTGGCTGCACATTCTTGTAGAGTTAAAAAAATTGAGTTCTTAAGAGGTGAGAAGGTTGAAATTTAGTTAAATATAAGAAAAGGTACTAAGGGAAATAGTGTTATGACAAAAATCTTTCATAAGATGATCAAAAGCCAAGATTACAAAATGTTCAGGTATGAATCTGGGTGCAGCCATAAACTCTTGAGAAGCCACTACAGGAAGTCCACTCATGTTAGTCGAGTACTCAATGTAATATGGGCAAGGGAATAGATCTTGTAGTGAATGGATTAGTGAAAGTACATTGACTCCCAAAAAAACCAATATAAAAATTAAGAAATACATTGGAGTTAGAACTATTATAAAAGGAATTGACTATCAGAATGATAGTAATCAGATAAAGAAAGAGACTTAATGCATATATGGATAAAGAGTGAATCGTATCCAGGGATTAGCTATGCAATTATAGAGTAATGCTTCCCTTATGGTTATTAGAGTGTGCAGTGGAAGCATGGTATGAAGGGCATCACTTCAAGTGTAAGGGAATGAAGGTGCACATAAGTAATGAATGTCGGTTGAGGCATAGGTGAATCAATATGGCATGATGGAAGGGGATTATGCAAGTCAGGTTGAAATCAGATTGGTCAAGAAAGGAGAAAGTAATAGTCATCAAGCAAATCCAAGTGTTGATATGATCAGATAAGGAAGGGATAAATCAAGTACCTCAAGAAGGAAGTTGGTGTTAATTATCCAAGGTTACTCAGAAAACATGACTAAAAATATAATTGGGTCATGAAGGATTTGGATCAAAGGGATCTGAATAATAGTGGAATGTTGAAAATCAATATCAACATAATATGTAGTTGCAAGTCCATGAACATCCTAGGATAATGGAAGAAGAAATCATGAGGTAGATATCAAGCTAATGAGAATGCAGGACAACACTCTAGGAGGGAAAGCAAAAATAATAGAGGATTGTTGATGCATTCCAAAGGTATTGAATATATTTCCACAATAGCATGGAGATGTCAAAGACAAGAAAGACTTAGAAGTGAAATGAATCTTTGTAGAGAGTCAGTAAGGAACCATGAAGAAGAAAATGGTTCTATGCATGGTTTTGAATGCAAAAGAGATAGTGCCTGAGAAGAATCCATCTCATGTGGCATAGAGCTATGGGTGACATTTCCAGGGGGTGGAAGTATCACTTGAAATTATGATGGTAAATTAAAAGTAGTATTAAGTACTTTTAATTAATTCTATGCAGCTAGAGAAGGAGGCATATGTGCATCCTTACAGTATGCTAAAGATTGGCTATGCAAGCTGCGTTTGAGTCTAGTTGGGTAGAAGAAGAGAAGAGTGAAAGAAAACTCAAATACTAAAGTATTCAGTCAAGAAAGAGATGAAGTATTTCAGTCTGAAAAGTAAATGGATGTTGAAGATCCAAATTCTATAAGACAACGTGATTGGAATTATAATTCATCCAAGTATGAGTTGGGATAGATGGATCCAGGAAATAAATAAAAGTTGAAGGTTAATATCAGTTTAGTATTTGGATGGAAAAGCAAAGGAAACCAAGAGTGATTTGGCTAGAAAGTGCTCAGGTCAGAAATAATCATGCATAGTGGTTACAATGAAGAGCAGGTGAATATTCAGTACTCCTGAAGAATTGAAGACTTCTAAGATAAACAAGGAAAAGTGATACAAGGAGAAAGAATTCGCTACAATTACTGTTGCAGCAAGTATGTTATGGCTTGTTGGGACAACCATAAAAAGAGAATGCTTGCATGTTTGCAAGTGTTGCTGATAATGTGTCTGCATATGGAAGGAATCAACAAAAATTAAGAATGTTGATTATAGGACTGATAAAGAGGCATGAGAGCTTATATTGTCATCAACTAATCAGGTAGCATTAATTTCGTTTAATGGTAGCCATGTCAGTAAGTATTTTTCTTTTGAAATTATGTTGCATAATTGCCAAAGACAAATTCAGGTAAGAATTTCCCCAAATTGAATTTTTATAATACACAGTATGGTATTGTTTAAGTGCATTAATAGGAATAAGTTACCACTAGGTGTGGTAGAGGCTAGAGGCTTGTTATAGTTATCAAATTTTTTTATCTTTTGAATGCACACACTGACATAGTAGCATGTCATGTTAATTTGGTTATGAGGTAATAACCAAATAAACAAAATATGAGAACTTGTTATAGGAATGATGTCAGGAAAGCTAGTCATGTATGAGACTAGGACATGGTTGGATATGACAAGGTATGGATATAGAAAGGTTACGTGCCACACAAATACTCAATGATGTTCCTACCTTTAAATAAAACTTGGACTGCAACCTTTTTTTTAAAACTAATAAACACCACATAACTGTATTCTTGGTGTAATGTTCAGGTCAAAAAGGAAGGCATCCAAGTAATTGATAAAACAATGGGAAGTGTGTGGAGAATGTGTCAAGACATTGGTCAGATTTCCAATTTATGAATGGTGAGATACATGATTTAGATAAAGATCATTCCGAAAATCAATACAAAGGTGCATTGAATAAATAGGCATTGAGAGTTGCACTCATGTCTAGTAAGTGGCAAAGTTGCACTCATACATGATAGAATTGTATACTTAAATACATTTGGTGAATGCATTTTGTGAGTGCATGTATATATGTTTTTGAATGGAAATAATTATACTAGCAACAGAAATATGCTAACTCATGGAGATGAGAACATTTCAGGAACTATTAGACATTGCAATAGGAAAGGTGCAAGTCAGGTAGCCACAGGAATAGTGACTACATAAAATTTTCTATTCAAAAAATTGAAATAATGAACTTATTGTTATTATTTGCGAACATGCATATGCATAGAATGATGAGTCATTCTATCTAATAAATTGTTTGGTAATTGTGATTGGATTGCTAGGTATAGGCAATTCTAAAATCACTGCATAAGGTTTTTGTACATATTGCAATTAAAATGTGATGTACATGAAATACTAATAATCTATTGGTTGTATGCAAGATAGAATCATTGCAGGAAAAATGGTATTCAACATGGTGCTTGTTGAAATCCAAAAGGAAGACTACATCCTATTATTGCAACAATGATAAAAAATTATGAAATAGAATTTCATATTTTGGGAAAAGTCGAATTCCTTATGAAATTAATTTGATTTCTAAAATGGAACTTTTATAATGTTCTTTCATAATAACTGCATGTGTGTGATGCAGATGAGATAATCTTGATTAAAGTTGGAATGTTGGGAAAGAACAACGACTGTTGAGGAAACTAAAGACCTATAATTGTAGAACCTTGGCGGGGTTCTAGTAATGGGTTAGCACTCTCCTTGTATGTGAAATCCTTGGCAAGATGGATCGATGAAGGACTGCGTAGCAGTGAAGCGATGCCTGAGCCTAGAAGGGTGAGTGCAACAAGGAGGAGGCAACTCAAGGATGCTTATGGCATGGTAGTTTTCATAAGAAAGGTGTGCCAAATGGAACAATGAACTAAATTATTTATGGAATCAACTCTATGTAATAGAGAAATTGACTTCCAGTTGTAGTATGAATAACATAATTGGTGCTAGAAAGTAGAGCACCAAATAGGTAACAAGCTTCCAATAGCTAAAGCTTGGAGATTTTTAAAGAATTTGAATGGTACATGATATATAATGCACTAAGGACAATGCATAAATAAGGGGAGGGGATTGTAATACCCCTAGGCTAAACCCCAAATTGTAAATGTATATGTTGTGCTTATAAGCTCGTGAGTTGATTTATATCATTTTGCATGCACCATTTGTGGTATAGTGTGCACATGTACTACGCAATAAAATGATGAAGTGTGCACATTCCAGGATACCACACATAACAAATTTAAGTGCGCGTTATTTTGAGGCTAGAGAGCCTTTTGTGTATATGTTGTGTTTTATAAGTTGGTGAGCCAGTTATTATAAGCCAGGAGACTTATGTGTTGAATTAAGTCAGAGAGCCTAGATGCTAAAGACCTGTGAGCCTATTTTTGTATATGTCTTATCATTAATATAATACATCACTGCGTGTAGACCGACCACGATAAAAGAGTATGGGGGACTAAACTCCACAAGTTAGGGAAAGGGGGGGCTAAAATTTAAGGATAAGGGGCTAAGCTAGGGAGCTTAAGCCAAAAGGGAATATTATATTAATATTCCTTAAAGTATAAAGTATGGATAATTATTTTATCCTAAGTTCTAAGGATGGGGACAAGTGGACCAAAGTATCTCTCAACATGACAAGTATCATGTTGGGAAAATGCATACATATAGTCTGGACTTAGTTCATTTTTCGATTTATTCATTTTTCCATCATCATTCAGTCACTCATTCAACTGTCCTCGGTACATTTTTGTTACTATCATTGTACCTATACCCGTACTTGTACCTGTATCTGTACCTGGTTAACTTGGGAGTTGGACTGAAGAGGTGGGTTGTTAGGCCCATGGGATACTGAAGAGGCAGTTTTTCAGGCTCGTGCACAATTTCTCTCTAGGTGAGAGAATTGCTAGGAATTGATTTCTCGAAGGTGCCAAACTGCAGCTACAAAGCTCTCAGACTTCATGTCCGACCTGTTGCTGAAGCCTCGGAAAGGAAGTGGGGAAGCCAACAGAATGTTGAGCAGAGAAGGGGCACACTTCTTGGGGTGGGACAAGCATGTGGGGAATGAGGGACTGTAGGCTGTTAGTTTGAGTTGGCACATGTGAGGAAGTTTTTCTTGTTGTCTGAGATACATCATTCCGGTTAGGAATTCCTTTACTCGGGTGGAGTTTAGTCCCAGCTCGAGGGTGACCCATTGTTGAGAGTGAGGAGCAGTGTAGTCTAAGGCTGGGAGGTTCATGGAAGGTATGCACGTAGTTGGTGATATTTTTACCAAGATAAGTGTCAATTGTGTGTTAAATTACATGATGCATTATTATTTATGCATTTATTTTTATGGGTTTTCCCCGTGTGTGTTGCATGTGTATTTTTATTACTATTTTGTATGAATATGTGCATTTGCAGAATGTATTCATCTATTTTAAGTTATATATATATATATATATATATATATATATATATATATATATATAATTCCGCAAGAGTTTCTATGTGTATATGTTTTAATTTGTATATAGTTCAGAAATTTTTATGTCACATAGCCCAGTTGGATGTTGAGGATGTTACAAATAACAACTATATCCTTAAATGTGAAGTACATAAAGGTGGTATACTATGACTTTATGATTGTATACGAGTAAGAGGATAACATCCCCTCTCTCAATCATAAGTGCAAACAAAAATACCAACAATGCATCATAAACTAGTATCATATCCAAGTCTTCATACTAAAACTCTTGAGCTGAGCCTCAATGAAGAACTCCCTGAAAACCCACAAAATATGGATGTTGAAAACTCTAGAAAATCTCATTGTGTAATCATGTGAGGCAAAATGCATGTAACTTTTTTCATTGATTTGAACTCCAATATGATAAGAGCGAGCCAAGAGAAGTGAATTAGCTGCAAGTCTGACACATCCTTGAAAATGCCTGACAACTCAATCAAATGATAAGATGCAATGCATAAGGATCCATCTGTCCTCTACTAGGTCAAATGACCATCTAGGTGAACAAAATGTTCACGTCATTTCTCTCAAAATCAACATCCCAATCCTATATCATGTGTATGATTCAATTGCAAGTCATTGAACCATAATTCTGCCAATGTTTTCCATCTATAGACTACAATTTCCCATCTAGAAATTTGATGATGTTGTCGAAACTTTCGATCTAATAACCATTTTCAATTCCATCATCATTTTTCCCCTTTTGTTCACTAAAAGGAGAGACCACAAGTGATTTCGCGAACCATCTTCACTTGACTTGTGAACTCCTCCCCTTAAAGTCCATGTGAGTTCCATCAAAACACGTCTTTACTCAAGTTTGAATTCTTCTACAAGGAATATTTACATGAATGTTGATAACCATTTCCAAAGATTGACCACTCGTAGTAAATATTTAAACTTGGAATTTTTCATACATGTAGTATATTTCCCTTTTGTCATTTTGTCATTTCCAATTGTGGTTGAGGAATTTATGAAAGTATCAATGTTTGATTATATGGGAGAAAAGAAGTGAAAATCTTCTAGATGTGATTGATTTCTTTCATATATTCAACCATTCCTTAATCGACCTCTAATCAATGCATTTTTATGTCTGAGTTTATAACCTATAGTTACAATAATCCAATAATTATGTATGATTATTATTTATATATTTTGATATACTTCTATTTAAATCCAAAGGTGTCACTTTCTCATTATCTTAACCCAAGCATTAAAGTTACTCAAATGTTTACATCCTTTGGCAAAAGAATGGGTCATGATCAATGTTGTCTTTAGAAGATAAGCCCACGGCCATAAGCGAGTGAACCTGTGAATTAACCCGTATTTTATAAAATTGCGTTCTTAGTTTTAATCTTAGGTATAACAGTGAGGCGCTTAGACTGTATGGCTCAGATGCTTGTGAATGGGACCAATTTATTTCAGCTCTTAAAGCTGCGGGGATTACTCTTTCACCCACGCCCGATACTCTTCATTGGGCGGGTGGAGATGCCACAGGGAATATTACAGTCAAGAATATTTACAATGCTTTACTCATCCAGCAATCATTTATTGTGGACAGTTCTTAGATTTCTCTCCTCTGGCGTTGGGACCTACCCCTAAAGATTAAGCTTTTTGTATGGCTTGCTAGCAAGGAAAAGCCGCTCACGTGGGATGCTCTTCGTCGGAGGGGATGGGAGGGGTCGAGTTATTGCCCACTATGCTGCTGCGAGTCGGAGAATATCCACCATATTTTGGTTCATTGCACCTTTACACAGTCTGTCTGGAATCATGTTCTTGCGAAACTCTCGCTGTCCATTTCATGGAGCGGAAATTCCTTCGTGCACAGCTACTCTAGGTGGCTGGATTTTCCATCTGCGCCTAAATCCTTACCTGCCACCATAAGTTGGCAGATCTGGACTGATCGAAACCATGCTATATTCGACTCCATACCTCCCCATCCACATGCAGCTTCGCTTAAAGTCTTGGCCCGATTTCACTGGAAACCGAGACTACAAAAGACATTTTCGCCCAAGGTATGTGATATCAATTTGCTGAGTGGTTACACGGTGTTTTTTTTCGATGGTGCAGCGATGTCCGGTGGAGGCTGCTGTGGGGCTGGGGGTATTTTCAAAACCCACCCAAACAGGACCACCATGTGGTTTTTAAATTGTGGAGAAGGCTCAAACAACAAGGCTGAGCTCATGGGCCTATGGGCCTCACTCTTCCTGGCCTCCTGCTGGTCTCTTAGTCATATCCACGTTCTTGGTGATTCGCGTTTAATCATTGATTGGATCTCCCAAAAATCCAAGCTCCAAACAGTCCATAACAATTGCTGGAAGGATAAAACGACGGCACTGCTTAGATCCTTCACCGATGTCAAATTTAACCACATTTCTAGAACATTCAATGGAGAGGCGGATGCCCTCTCTAAGAGGGCTTTGAGAGAGGTGGTTGGCAGGCTATCGGTTTTCCATATGGATAGAGGCACTGTGAGCCCTATATCAACCATTAATGTATTTGAATGAGGCGGGCTGGATACTTATTCTTTTGACTATGGTGGTTGATTAGCTGGGGCTATTTTGTTCATTGTATTATCTGCTGTTTATGTATTTCCCATTGGGGTGTTTGGATTGATGGCGATTCTTCCAGTGAGGGTGCTGACTTTGTTGGTACAGCTGGCAGACTCATATTGTAAAAGAATTCATACTTTATATAAATTTGAGTAATTTTCTCGTGGAAAAAAAACAAAGGAAAAGATATGAGCTTTTTCAAAAAGTCATTTAACTCTAGTATATACACTATTAAGGAGACTTTTAAAACCCGATATATCATTGCTTTGCATTGAAAGCCTCCACGGAGGTGGATCTTTAGACAAACTAGATTTTTTTTAACGTTATAATATGTTAAACGTTTTTTAACGTTATAATAGGTTAAATATTTTATGAAATGTTGTTTTTTTTAGAGATATTTATTTAAAATTTGGTGACAAATTGTTAGATTTATAGATTTGAGTAATTATTTTTGTTAAAAAACTAAACAACACCCTTTAAAATATGTACTTAAATTAATTTTTTTTTTTAAATGTGAAAATGAGATGTATTCATAAAAATTCAAAAAATTAAGAAAATAGTCTCATGCCTAGGAAATGATGCCACTGGTATAGAGGAAGACGAGTTTTTGGATATTTGGTGGCCGAGAGCGAATTGAAGTCCTAAGAATTATTTACCTGGGAACCTTCAACCCTTAATGAAGTCCAAGGTTTGATCCTACCAAAATTCTTGCCGTTCACCATGTTCTCCACCAGCATTAAACCTAGAATCTAAGAAAGGTTTTGCAGAGAAAGTATAGCTCCTGAACATTCCTTGCAGGGAAAAAAAACCTCGTTTATTTTCTAGAGAGTGATTTCTTGACATAATTTACGGTAAGACAATTCACACGGAATTTTATATTAAGCTTGTGTTAATTTGCTCTACCTCTCATGTTTATATACAATGAACTTTGGATTACTCTTGGAAATACTTATCAAACACTTAAATGAGAGCACGGTAGGCAATGGGTAGGTAGTAATACATAATAAATAGAAAGACGTGCAATGGGCATGTAGTAATATAAGACATAATAAATAAAATGAAAAATTGCATGCCTTTTCTAATGACTATAAACATTTAAACTAGTATTTGTAACTACGATGACTTTCCTAATTTAAAGTATTGCATGCCTTTTCTAATGATTATAAACATTTAAACTAGTATTTGTAACTACGATAACTTTCCACATTTAAAGTCATATTAGTAAGAGGTGGTAACATAAAGGAAACAACATTATATATAACTAACATGATGTATAACAAGATTTTCCTATAGGCATACCTACTGTGATAAAAAAATAATTTATAATTGAATTAGTGGTTTTGTAAATGCTATCAACGATTTTGTATTGACAGATGTCACCATGCTTGTACAAAAGACTAACCATACCATCGATGTTGCATGTTTTCTCAATCTTGAAAATCATTGAGATTAGATGTAATCATTTGGGTATCTGTCATTAACATGAGTAGATAAACATACAATTTATAGTCTATAATTTATGATCATTTTCGATAGGCTATGTTAGTGGGTGCCCTGTACAAGTTAATAATAATTGATAGAACTAAGTGGATGTAGTCTAGGAGATTGAATGCCTAGATTCATCATACCACGTTTGGGAGGGCACCCTTTTGAAATGAAAGAGAGCAGAACATTATAGGGTAAGTAATGATATCGATCGTGCGACAAGTAGAGGGGACGACTCCACATGATATCAATTGCCATCTCTTCAGAGAATAGTATTTGGTGCTCGATCGATTTCTCTATGAACAGGGAGATGACGGTTGTAGCAGCTTTACATTTCTATGAACAGAGAGATGGCGACTGTACCAACTTTACAATTAAGTTTTAGTAGGCTTGTGGGTGACCAAGTTTGTCACAAATTTTCAACTTGTTCATTTCTCCATGTTCAACATCACGCTCTGTATCAAATTAACAATGGAGATACTCGAATGACCAGGTCAAAGATAGATATAGATTTGCAGTAAAACTGCATTGACGTATGCAATATCAATTCACATTTTAGTAATTAACACATCAACAATGTCCATTGTTAAGTGCAATAATTCCTCTATTACTTGTTTGACCAAAATTGATAGTGGATAGACATCTTAAATGCACAAACAAGATATGTAAGTTTGCATTTATTAGGTAGGTGAAGGATGGATTGCCCTAGAGAATTATCTCATTTCATGTATTTTGCAATTTTTAGTTTTATGTGAATGTAGAGAAGAGTTGAACAACTCCATAGTTGCTTTGGGTGTGTATGCTCTATTTTTTGAATGGTTGCCTCTGCTTGAACTTGAACATGGTATCAGAGCTAGAATAAGACTCTTCGAAGATTGGAGAGCGATTTGCAGGTTTTTGAAGAGTGTTTTTTAGCTTGGTTAAGCCACAACAAGAAGAGGAGGGTTTTTCCAAGCGTTCTAGTGCAAAAGTTTGAGGGTAAACCCTTAAAAAAATTGTGTTTTGGAGATGGACACCCCTCTGCCCATGTATACAGAGCGTCCAAGAGAAGGAGGACACTCCACCACTAGTGTATAGAGCGCGTCCATAACTCGAGACTCCATGCATTTTTTTTCTTCTTTTGGATGCACGTCTAGCTCTGGATAGGAGCGTCCAGGTATAAAAATTTCTTAGTTTTTTTTCCTTTTTTGAAAAGGAAAAGTATTTCGGTCATATTTAAGCCAGAAAGGGGGAGAGGATTGTCAATAGGAAATTCATGGAGGATAGAAACAATCCATCACTTCCACAAGGTCTAGTTTAATGGGTAAGAACTATGATGTATGGTCTATTAAGATGAAAAAACTCCTCCAGTGTGAAGATTGTCAGGAAGCATTAGTTAATGGATTACAGGAACCAAATCCGACGAATCTATAAGAAATGACAAATAAGCAGAGAAATTCCCTCAGAGAACTCGAGAAGAAGGATAACAAATCCCTATGGCTCATGCAATAAGGGTTAGAGGAATATATATTTCCCCAAATTCGTAGCAGTAGATCATCCAAACAAGCATGGGATACTCTTGAAATAGCCTATCAGGGCACTGATAAAGTCAAAAATGCAAAGTTTCAAACACTCAGGAAGAGTTTTGAGACTCTTCAAATGAAGGATTCAAACTTTGTGGATCATTTTATGACCCATGTCACGAGCATCATGAATCAGCTATGCACCCATGGAGAAGACATTCAAGATAAAAATTTCATTGAGAAGGTACTTCGAATCCTTCTTGATAATTTTAATATGGTCGTGGTCACCATAGAAGAGTCGAAAGACCTGTCACAATTAACAATTGAATAACTCATGGGATCTATGTTAACCCATGGAAGTAGGTTCAATTGAAATAATGAATCTTTGGAGAATGCATTTCAGTCTCAGACCTCCATAAGCAGAGGTAAAGGTCGAGGGAATATAAGTAGAGGCAAATGAGGCAGAGGTCACTCTCAAACATGAGAGAGGTCAACTTTAGAATGTTCAGAACAGAGTGAACAGTCAGAACAGTCACAGAGACACTCTCAGAATAAAAGGGGGAGAGGCAGAAATTTTAATCAGCCAAGATGGACTGACAAATCAAGGATCCATTGCTATTATTGCAAGAAATTTGGTCACTATGAAAGTGAATGCAGAAAGAAGAAAAAAGAAGAAAATACATCTAAATAGGGACATAGAAAATGTTACCAACACTGAAGAAGGAACATCTGAATCAATGTTCTTTTCATGTCAAGTCACGGAAGAAGAAAGCAACGGTTATGATCTTTGGTTGTCAAATAGTGGTTGTCGCAATCATATGATAGGTAACAAAGATTTGTTTTCTAGTTAAGATAGTTCGGTCGCATCTTAAATTAAATTGGGATATGATTATCAAAAGAAAGTTGCAAGCAAGGGTATAATTTTTGTATTAACCAAAGAAGATGAAAAGAAGGATATTCATGATGCTTATGATGTACCTTGTCTTAGACATAACCTAATGAGTGTAGGATAGATTAATGAACATGATTATAAGGTCATTTTTGAAGGTTCCAATTGTACAATCTTGGACAAACCACCCAGTAAGAAAATTATCACTACAATAAAAATGACCAAAAATAGAATGTTCCATTTTATATTGAGAAATGTGAGTTTGTCACAGTCATATGCCCAAAATTTATCAATCTCAGATGAGACTTTGTTGTGGCATCTTAGATATTGTCATTTACCATTTAGCATCCTTAGTCTTTTACAAAAGAAATCTATGGTCAAAGATTTTCCCATTATTAAAAAAAAAAAAAAAACTCATGTGAGAGTTGTATTTTGGCCAAACACCAAAGGGATATTTTTCCCGATGATTCCTACAGAGAAAAAGAACACCTTGAACTGGTACATATAGACCTTTGTGGTCTAATGCAAACTCAGTCAATAGGAGGAAATTTTTATTTTCTAACATTCATTGATGATTTTAGCAAAAAGGCATGGGTGTATTTTCTCAAGCACAAATTAAAGACATTTGAAAAATTGACAGAATTCAAATCTTTGACAAAGAAACAAAGTGGGAAGTACATCAAAGTGCTCAGATTAGATTGAGGAGGTGATTATGACTCTAAGGAATTTGCAACATATTGCAGGAAGCATGGAATCTAGAGACAATTTACCACAAGATACACTCCACAACAAAATGGAGTAGTTGAAAGGAAGAATCAAACAATAATGAATATGGCCAGAAGTACATTAAAGGCCAAGAATTTGTCAAATGAATACTGGGGTGAAGCAATGGCATGCTTAGATTATATTTTAAATTTGTCTCCAACCAGCAATCTGAAAGATCAAGTCCCTCAAGAAGCCTAGAGTGGTATGAAATCTAGCGTTTCTCATTTAAAAGTTTTTGGTTATGTGGCTTATGCTCATATTCCTGAAGCGCTGAGGAGAAATCTTGATGATAGTGTTGATATTATGGTAGTTGCGGGAGGTATATACCTCCACATGTAAACCTGACAAGGATAGAATACTTCAGGAAGTAAGAAGAAACCCTAATGAGTTGGCTAATAACCCTAGAAGACTTTTCGGCTCAAGAAGATAATTTATATTAGGTTATTAGCCTCCAAGAGAAGAAGTCGGCCAGAAATAATAATATATAATGAACAGACAGATACCCAGAATGAGAAGTCGGCCCAGGCAGTTAGCCAGATTTACTATAAATACAGGAGGCTAGTCTTCATTCTGGCAGGCAGTCTCAGAATTGCAGAGCATCACTTGTGCGCACTACAGTGCACAGGTTTGTGTGCAGGTTTGAGGAGAGCTTCCATTGCAGTTAGAAGATCACATTTGGATTGGACTATCTCTTGGTTAGGGTTTGGACTATCTGATCAGTTATTGTTGATGTGTTATCCTTAGGGAAAGGTGTGCTACCCTTTGTTTGGATATCTATCCTAGGGTTTGCTTCCAGAATGATTCTCTGTCAAGGTTAAGGTGCTCGGAGGGTGGCTTCAGCCTATGGATGGGTGACAATATTGATATTGTCAATGGTAAAACAAGCACATCCATTACATTCTAATAGGTTATGGGCCCACACCTCCTTCATTCAGTCTAACTGCTGGAAGGAAACATAGCTAGAAGGATATTAAGTTCGTTGAAGAACTGTCGCTAGGGTTCCTAGCAGGAGCACTCACCAAAGCACTACCGCTAGGGTTATTAGCAGGTGCAGTTGCAGAAACCCTAATCCTCTTGTTGAGGCATCTTAAATGAAGGGATTGACCTAATCTCCGAATAGATCAGTGCGCCCTAGCCTAGCGCATCTCTTGGTACTCTCAAAAATCCAAGACGTGAAGTTTGAGCTTTTGGTCAAATCTAGGGTTGACCAAGTCAAGGCAGCCATGACTTACTCTATGAAGTCAGAAAACAAGTTAGATGGAGATTCTAACTTCAAAGCAGGGAAGACAAGGATTGACCTCATCCTTGCCAAGAATAAAGTGTTGGATATCGTGAAAGGAAAGATCGTGAAACCAAAGTTTGAAGAAGGAAAAGAGAAGGAACCGCAAAACGTTGCAGTTATGGAGAAGTTCAAAGATGGTGACATCGATGCTATGAGTGTCATAGTGGAATCTATAAAAGACCACTTGATACCCTACATCTCCCATCTTGACTCATTGAAGAAGATGTACGATGCCCTAACAAACCTCTTCTCAGTCAGAAACATTGGATAAATAATGAGTCTGAAGAATGAGCTCTGTGACATGAAGATGAATGATGATGACAGCATAACATCATACCTTGCGAGAATATCTCAGTTAAGAGATCAAATACAAGCTATTGAATAAATCATTTCAGAGAAGGAATTGGTAAACATAGTACTCAATGGTCTTCCCAAGACGTGGGATGCATTTTCCGCAAGCATGAACACAAGGAAGGAGTATCCTACATTTGAAGAAATTTGGACTTGCTGTGTTCAAGAAGAATCCAAGATCAGTGCAAAAGAGAAACCCCAAAAGATGTACGAGGATCAAGCCTTCACAGCAAGATTCAAGAATTTCAGGAACAAAAGGAAGTTTGGTTCAAAGAGGAAGACAAATCAAGAGAAAGATATTTCAGAAATACATTGCTTCAACTGTCAAAAGTACGGTCACTACAAGAATCATTGTCCCGAGCTAAAGAAAAGGAAGGAGAAACACGAAGCATCAGTTGCTGAAGAAAAACCCACAAAGAAGACTAAGAAAGATGAAAGAGACTTCTTCTTCTGAAGGTAACAATACTCTTCTTAGTTCTTGTACATATCTTGTTTTGCATCATCTCTGTACATATCTTGTATATCTATCTCTTAGAAGATAATGTGTTCCAAGAAGAACTATACCTATGGAAGAACAACAGATAAGGATTACTATCATTGTACAAGTTAGATAATACACATGAAAGGATGAAATACATCAAACAAATCATGTGGAAGCTATTACAAATAAGTCGAAATCAAAATCAATCTTGAAGAAACTTAGAAGAAGCAAAGACAGAAAGAAGTCAGCAATCAAGAGTAAATTGGAGAAAGACTTATGCAGAAGACAATAAGATGGAAGCATGGACTTTTTTAGATGGAGGGAGCCGATTATATATTGGAGAAGACAATAAGGATGTAGACAGAAGCGTGGATTCTATTAGACGGAGGGAGCCGATTATATATTATAGAAGACAATAAGGACGCAGACAGAAGCGTGGACTCTGTTAGACAGAGGGAGCAGATTATATGCACTCATACATGAAGCAAGGATTAGGAGGGAGATAATCCTATGATCCATTGAATATGATGAAGTATATATCCATGATAGCGGCCATGAAAGGCATCACATGTTCAGTTCGACCTTAGAAGAAGTCTTCTTCGAAGAGAAGCCTTAAAGTATCCCTGGTTGTCCATCCAGATCTGTGATCCTATGATGAAATAAATAAGTGGAATATTTAGGGCATGGAATCTATAAGAAACTCCATGGACCCAAGAGATAAATAAAAACATGAGGAAGAACATGAAGATTCCAAGAAAGAAGAGAAGCCTGAACAACCAGTCATTGTATCGAGAATCACAAGATTACCAGCCTAATATGAAATAAATCAAGCAAAATTGAAAGTTGTGATGAAGAACAGTGTATGGAAGACTTATTGCAAGATCCAGAACTAAGAGGTTCTCCTAGATGGAGGGAGAAGACTATGATGATTGTTCGTTCCGGTAAACTAGACATACCTCCACATGAGTCATTATATCATCCATGGGTTGGAGTGCTACATCAAGATGAATGCAAAGACTGTTCTCCAAATCAATTGAACAAAGAGCATATGAAGAGCAACCTCAAGACTTTGAGGCATACCAGAAAGAGATCCTTGTATACATATGTTAGAAGATAACTTGGTGGAGAACCTCCAATGCACAACAGAAGCATGGAGAATATTCTTTATAACAGAGATATTGTATCAGAATGATTACTCAGAAGATCAAGGTGATGGATTGCCAAACCATGACAAAGATCTCATGATGTCAGAAGAAGTGCCACATGGATATGTTCCAGTTTGACTCTTGCTACGATATTGTAAGATAACAGGAACCAAGAGGAATCCAACAATGATATACTATATTGATCAAGACCTATATGAAGCCTTCAGAGAAAACTAGTGTTCCAGACCAAAGTACATTTGAGATCAAGCATTACATTATCCATGATGAATTCCAGAAAGAAGAAATTGGTTCTCATATATATATCTCCAAAGATGAGCAGATAAGCAGACATTTTGGTAAATCTTCTATCCAAGATGAAAGAGTTTGCATACTCAAGTTGGAGCTCGTGGAGACGACTTCCTTATTGAAAAAGGAAGATATGACTCCCAAGTTGGGAGGGAGAACTAATATATTATTGATTGATGGACAACCATTTTTCAGTTTGAAGAATGGTCCAGGATGAGAAGATTCTTTCCAGTTCAAAAAGTAGATTGAGATTTCTGATGGACAAACATTTTCCAGTTCGAAAAATGGTCCAGATTGTTGATGTACCATAGACAACGACTTCCCATTGTGGTTAACATGGGGAGTGCTCTAGGGCAGTCTCTCTTATTGAGGGTTACTCAAGAAGACTGGCCCGCCTCGTCGGACAACGATTTCTCATTGTGGTTAACATGAGGAATGGTTCGTTTTGGAGGTTGGTACAGGACAATATTTTCCTCTTGTGGTTAACAGAGGAAATGGTCCGAACAGTCATTCCTTAGGGTGTATTCATTCTCTCCAGGTTGCACTTTTTTTAGTGCCTGAGGAATGGCCCAAGGTGGGGAATGGTCCAGGCTAAGCAATCAGGGACAGACATTCCTTAGGGAAGATTCATTCTCTCCAGGTTACACTTTGTTTAGTGTCGGAGGAATGATCTAGGCTCAGAAATCAGGACAATTATTCTTCCTTCCTTGAGAAGAATAGTCCAGATAGATCATCATTGATGTCTTACCTTTTGAGGGCATATGATCTTCTAATATCTCACAGATGTGAGTGGAAGAATGGCCCATATGATTCAGTTTATATCATAACATTGTTTCTGTGCAAGTTGATATCAGATGATTGTTGTGAAGATTGTATGACAGTAGATATATACTATTGTGGTGGATGTGTTCCACTGTTTGATCAAGTACTTGTGTGTTACTTGGTGTGTAGTGTACCACTGGATTGTAGTTATGTACTACTATGGATAGACATAGTTGTGTTCTACTTTATTTTGATTGCTTTGAAGACTATCAATAGTGTTGAAAATGATTATCAGCTAGATGAATGATCAATGAACAGAGATTTCCCAAGATAGAAAATGGTTCAAAACATTTATTCTTCTAGATTAGAAGAATGGATCTTGTATCACTCTATGGAGTGAGCATCATGTCTGATTACTCAGATAGAGTATGGTTTCGAGAGATGATGAAGCTGATGAAACTGATGATGATGATGGTGCTCATGATCTAATCATGATCTAGTCTATACAACTATGTTGATGCTACCGGGTGAATGGTATGTTTTGTGCTCAATACCATTACCTGTAATACCTCCCTAGCTAGGAGGGAGTGTTGATATTATGGTAGCTGCGGGAGGTATTTACCTCCACGTGTAAACCTGACAAGGATAGAATACTCTGGAAAGAAAGAAGAAACCCTAATGGGTTGGCTAATAACCCTAGAAGACTTGTCATCTCAAGAAGATAATTTATATTAGGTTATTAGCCTCCAAGAGAAGAAGTTGGCCAGAAATAATAATATATACTGAATAGACAGATACCCAGAATGAGAAGTCGTCCCAGGCAGTTAGCCAGATTTACTATAAATATAGGAGGCCAGTCTTCATTCTGGAATGCAGTCTCAGAATTGCAGAGCATCACTTGTGCGCATTGCAGTGCCCAGTTTTGTGCGTAGGTTTGAGGAAAGTTTCCATTGCATTTGTTGTAGCTAGCAGATCACGTTTGGCTTGGACTATCTCTTGGTTAGGGTTTAGACTATATGATCAGCTCTTGTTGATGCACTATCCTTGGGGAAAGGTGCACTACCCTTTGTTTGACTATCTAGCCTAGGGTTTGCTTCCAGAATGATTCTCTGTCAAGGTTAAGGTGCTCGGAGGGTGGCTTCGGCCTATGGATGGGTGACAATAGTGATATTATCAATGGTAAAACGAGCACATCCATTACATTCTAACAGATAGAAGTGAAAAATGTATATTCGTGGGATACAACAAATAGTCTAAAGCATATAGGTTGTATAATCTTATTACCAAGAAGCTAATAATAAGTAGAGATGTGAAATTCCAAGAAGATAAATCTTGGGATAACCAAACAAGTGAAATACTTGTAGGTCAAATTCCTTCTATACAGGGGGATAACCATGTGGAAGCTACATGAAAAAAATATTCTTCACCAAGACTTCCAATATTGCAAGTACATGTCCACGAAGAACAAACAGAGCACAATTCTTCTTCTTCTTCTAGTAATGATTTGGATCCCACTATAGAAAATTTAAGGCACCAAAGAACAAAAACCTTGAAAGAAATTTATGAGCAGAATGATGACATAGATCAACACACACACTTTTCTTTGTTATCCTATCAACCAATATACTCTGAAGAAGCAGTAAAGGAAGAAAAATGGGTTGATGCAATGAACGAAGAAATTGAAGCAATTGAAAGAAACAACACATGGGATATTCTGGATCTCCCCACAGGTAAAACTAGCATTGGAGTTAAATGGGTGTATAAGACAAAATTCAATGAGAAAGGAAAAGTAGAGAAGAACAAGGAAAGACTCGTAGCAAAAGGGTTTGCTCAACAACCCGGTATTGAATATGGAGAAACATTTTCTCCAGCAACACCTTTGGATATTGTTAGAGAAGTTTTGACAATTGCAACACAAAAAAAATGGCCAGTCTATCAAATGGACGTCAAATCATCCTTTCTAAATGGATTTTTAAAGGAAGAAGTTTATGTGGATCAACCACCATGATTTCAGATCACAGGTAACGAGTACAAAGTGTACATATTGAAGAAAACATTGTACAGTTTGACAAGCTCCAAGCACTTGGCATAGTCGCATTGATATTTATTTTCTCAACAATGGGTTCAACAAGAGCAAAAATGATCCCACACTTTACACCAAAAGAGACCGGGGAGGTAATGTTTTTGTATTTTGTTTCTATGTTGATGACATGGTTTATACAAGAAATTTGTTGTTGAATGAATTCAATGCAGTCATGCAAAGTGAATTTGAAATGACTAATCTTGGTCTTATGAAATATTTTCTCAGATTTTAAGTTGAGCAATCTCAAAAGGAAATTTTTATTTGTCAACAAAAATATGCCATAGATATTTTGAAAAGGTTCAAAATGAACAAATGCAAGCCAACAGATACACCAATTGCAACATATTCAAAATTAAGTAAACAAGATAAAGGAGCAAAAATTGATTATACATTGCATAAGAGGCTTGTAGGAAGCCTCATGTACCTTACAACTACATGTCCATATATTATGCATGCAGTAAGCTTAATTTCCATATTTATTGAGAGTCCCAAAATCTCTCATTGAAAAGTTGGAAAAAGAATTTTGAGGTATATTGCAAGTACAACAAATTATGAAATTCGGTATTTTACTTCCGAAGATGATTCACTTGTTGGATATATAGATATTTATTTTGCAAGTAGTGTTGATGATAAGAAAAGTACTTCTGGGTATGCATTTTTGTTTGGTACAGGCTTGATTTCATGGGTGTCTAAGAAACAACCCATCGTCACAATTTCTTCAGCAGAAGCAGAATATGTGGCAGGAACTTCGGCAACATGTCATGCAATTTGGTTGAGAAGGATCCTTAGTGATCTTGCACATGAAGAAAATGATCCAACTCCTATATTTTGTGATGTAACAGTTCAACACTTGCATTATCTAAGAATCATGTGTTTCACTGCAAGAGTAAACACATAGACACTCACTATCATTTCATCCACGAGCTTGTCAATGATGGTAGCATTGTGCTACAGTTTTGTGGTTCAAAAGAACAATTATCAGATATCTTCACCAAGCCATTGGGAAGAAATACTTTTGAATTTCGGAGACAACACTTAGGTATTATTTGTGTTGATTTTTGTAATGGTCGAAATCAAGTGGAAGTGTTAAGTGGAGTAATTCCTCTATTACTTGTTTGACCAAAACTGATAGTGGATATGAATATTAAATGCATAGACAAAATAGGTAAGTTTTCATTTATTAGGTAGGTGAAGGATGGAGTGTTCTAGAGAATTATCTCATTTCATGTATTTTGCAATTTTTAGTTTTATGTGAATGTAGAGAAGAACTTAACAACTCCATAATTGTTTTGGGTGTGTATGCTATGTTTTTTGAATGATTTCCTCTACTTGAAATTGAACATTTATTCATATGTTTAAGATTTATGGACTTGGAAAACGTGGAAAGATGATTCTTTGGATTCACCAAGATAATTGGTTTACTTTCTCATCTTAATTTGATAACCTGCCAACCCATGATAATGGTCTTAAGCAACTATGCATATTAATCATTCACATGTATTCTCAGTCCTTAGCCAGAGAGAGTGTATGAAAGGCTTCAACGCATTACACAGAATGAGGTAGAAGGAGCGAAAGGGAATTATGAATTACATTGTAAAAGACATTGCATTTGATGATAATATTATCCAGTTTTTTGGCATTATTTTTTCAAATTATTTCTGGACCTTTGGCAGGTCTAAGTTCTCTCCAATGCTCTTGGCATATTGATTAGCAGTCCTCTTGAAAATTATTTGTCATGCTTCTATTGTTAAAACCTCATTTGGTTTCTCCTGATGTCGTTGTGATGGGATTCTTGTCCATGGGTTGCGAGAGTAATGGATGTAGGCAATAGCAATATGTCAAAAAACAATTCAATGATTATGTGGTCACCAACCCTAAAATAAGAGGTGAAATACACTCACTTTACTTAATCTTTCACTCTTGGTCTCGGTTAAGACAACTAGTGCATAAATGTTATATTCCTCGACCTCCCTCGACGCAACGTAATTCTCTTAATGAATACGAAGGTTCCCGAAGTCACCGAAATTTCCGCGTCAACCCTAGCCTACTATTTCATTCCATATTGTCGGGCCACTCCAATCTGCCATACACATTATACATAATGTTAAGTTAATCAAAGAATAAACTTTACCTCATTTTCTTCTACCTAAAATTTGATTGGAACTGACACAAGTTCTCTATATTGGTAGGTTAATGAGGGAATAAACTTCACATATTTTTCTTCTCCCTAAAATTTGATTGTAACTGACATAGGTTCTCTATATATGAAATTTACAATATGAATTTGAAATTTCTTTTATGTTTTTGTTTTTTTCTTTAGAATTAAGAATATGAATTTGTATGAAATCACAATTTTTTGTTGTTTAAGTTGTATTTTTGAATGCAAAAATGAATTCAACTTACTAAAAAACATTAGGACATTCAAATTATACATAATTTACCACTCAAATTTACAAATCCAACCATTTCTTATCAAATTTCTAGCAAAACAATTAGACTATAACATTTATAACAAGGATCTAGATATGTTCTAAAGTATAGTTTATTAACTTATTAAGCAAATTGTTTGAAAATTCATATGAAAATGTGTTTGTGCTCTAACAATTGAGACTCCATGCCCAATGGATTAGGATTCTGATATGAGGGTTTCACAACACTATTTCCATTTTGTTGTCTTATATGCTAATAATTGTTTATCCTTTTCTTGTCATCCTAAATTTGGTCACTGTTCTTTTATGTTTGTTCAGTGACAGTAGGAATCCAACTGATATAATTTGATGAGGGATCCCTTGTTTGTAATCTAGCTGATATAATTTGATGAGGGATCCCCCTCTAGCTGTAAGGATTGGTTTACAGTCAAAATCTTGGTTGAAAACGGTCTTGGCATGTTCATAACAGCTCAGAACATCTCAAGATACAACAAAACATAATGTCTATTGTTGTTGAATTGAAATCTGTGAATATCTGGCATAGGTACCCACGAATCCCTCCTCGTCACCATATGTGGCCATGTCTTTTGTGATGACTATGAAAACAACATTGTGGACACTATATATGGGATCAAAAGGATGTAGGGTTCCCACATGCATCTAAGGATTTTTCATCTAAGCATCTGAAATGATGAAGACTGCCTCTTTGGATATCTAACATTGCATTGGATATTTTTGGAAGGAGCTAGTTTTGATTGGGTTTGTAGCATTGTTGAACTATAATGCTCTCTTTGATCTCTCAACACAAATCTGCAAACCAACATAGTCCCTCTACACAACGATCTAGAAAAATATTAAAAAAAAATGTATCATATATTTTCTAGAAACCCTAGCCTTTGATGGAACTCGTAGGGTTCCCTTTTTTATATTTCTTAATGGACATATACCTAATGATATAATTACCAAGAGAATAGATCTTAGTCCACATAGCAGGTAATAAGGAAAATTGTGGTGACAAAGTTTTTCAAGAAAATAGTTCTTGTGTACTCCATAGCTCTCGAGGAATCATGTCACAATGATTTCCTCGGTGTCATCAAGATCTTCTTCTCCTAATAATATGAGAAATGAATTATTATTTTGTGATAACAAAGGAAAATGAGATGCATTATTATCTAAGAAGATCCATCTCAAAAGAATATACTTGAGGTGTCTAGTAACCCTTTTTTCCTCCATCGGCACAAAGGGTCAATCAACAACAAAGCTACTACACATACCGTGGAAATGTTCCTAACCACATATTTGCTACAAAAGTTTTTGCACGCCCTCTTACACCAATGATGTTGTACACTCTTTTAACCAACCTATAAACATAATTATGATTTTATATATGAAGTATATATTTTGTTGGGTTTAATCCTTCATGATGGATTCTGAGTTACAATTGGTTGATTACTCTAAAGACACAGTCTTGGAAGATGAAATTTTTGTCTCTTGTAAGTCTCTTGATGTCAAGGTTACTAGGGCCATGGGGGTTTTTGGGATAGAACTATGTTAACCTGTCAAAACTTTGGACAAGGTGGTTGGGTTCAATAGTCCTAACAAATTTGTGCCCTACATGAGCCCCATCCTACATGGGGAGTCTACCTAGAAACCATAAGTCCCTTCAAGCAATTCCATGGTGGACACATTAGAAAAGGGTGTGTCGTTTAGGTGATTACAGACAATGTGGTC
>ML808092.1:132356-172630 GCA_009831015.1 Picea engelmannii | reverse complement strand
CACATATAACATTTGATACAGCTGTGTATTAAAACCACGCGCGGGTATGTTTGTGTGTTAACACTTTGTGTTAGAGCGCGCGGTTGTAATTTGCGCGGGAGGTTACGTCCGTTGCACGGTTTGAAAACGGTCAAACGACCTTTACGCCCAGTCTGTTGGTCATATGGTGTATATGCCCGAGGCCTAGGCGGTTGGGGGCTGGAGGCGCCCTAACCATCCTACGGTTTGCACCGTTGGCGCGGTTGCGCCCGGTGCTAGGTTATAACGCGCGTTTGAGCGTGTTCCAGGTTCATGGTTGGAAATGTACAGATTGTAGAACCAGAGACAGCAAAGAAGGAGGGAGACTTCAGAGGAGGCTATATTCTTCATTTTTCGACCGTTTCAGGTGCCGTCAGAGCCTAGACAGGGGTTTTGGCACGCTGTGGAGCCATGGGAGCAGTCATTTTGTTGATTTGAGCACTGTAAGACTTATTTTTAAGCACTTTGAGCAATTTAATATAAAAAGATCCATTTGGAGGCTGGACCAGGAGATGTAGCCCGGAGTGGGGTGAACTCCTTTATCAAGTTGTTGTGTTTATGTCTTATGTGCAATGATTTATGATGCTGTCTATGTTTATTTCTACATAAGTAATCCATCATTATGTGTTGCAAATTGATCCTGTTGCATTAAACACATAACATTTAACTTGCAAATTTAAATTAATCAAGTTTATCAAGTCTTCGTCATATTTTTAGATCAATCAATAAGTACTTTCTACTAAATGAAAGTTACAAATCATGTAACGGAGGATCAATTTCTCAAAATTCGATAGAAATTGATGTTAGTCAAGGCTTGTTTAAATCAATGGAGCCAGTGGTTGGTAATAAATCATACACCCAAGCCCTAGATGACATGAATTCCCCTTTATATTACATGGAGATAAGATAGGAGGAGGAAAAGTAGGAATCTAGAAACCCACTTAGGATAACAACTATATCCTTAAATGTGAAGTACATAAAGGTGGTATACTAGGACTTTATGATTGTATACGAGTAAGAGGCTAACATTTCCCCTCTCAATCATAAGTACAAACAATAATACCAAAAATGCATTGTAAATGAATATCATCTCCAATTCTTCATACTAAAACTCCTGAGCTGAGCCTAAATGAAGAGCTCCCTAAAAAACCGCAAAATATGAATGTTGAAAACTCTAGAAAATCTCATTATGTAATCATGTGAGGCAAAATGCATGTAATTTTTTCATTGATGTGAGCTCCAATATGATGAGAGAGAACCAAGAGAAGTGAATTAACTGCAAGTCTAACACATCCTTGAAAATGCCTAACAACTCAATCAAATGCCAAGATGCAATGCAAAAGGATCCATCTGTCCTCTACTAGGTCAAATGACTATCTAGGTGAACAAAATGTTCACATCATTTATCTCAAAATCAACATCCCAATCATGTATCATGTGTATGATTCAATTGTAAGTCATTGAACCATAATTCTGCCAATGTTTTCCATTTATAGACTACAATTTCTCATCTAGAAAATTGATGTTGTTGTCGAAACTTTCGGTCTGAAAACCATTTTCAATTCCATCATCAGTTTCCCCTTTTGTTAACTGAAATGAGAGACCACAAGTGGTTTCACGAACCATCTTCACTTGACTTGTGAACTCCTCCCCTTAATGTCCATGCGAGTTCCATCAAAACACGTCTTTACTCAAGTTTGAATTCTTTAGTAAGACTAGAATATTTACATGACTATTGATAACCATTTCCAAGGATCGATCCACTTGTAGTGAATCTTTAATCTTGGAATTTTTAATACATGTAGTATATTTCCCTTTTGTCATTTCCAAATGTGGTTAGGGAATTTTTAAAAATATCAATATTTGATTATATGGGAGAAAAGAAGTGAAAATCTTCTACATATGATCGATTTATTTCATATATTCAACCATTCCTTAGTCGAACTCTAATAAATGCATTTTTATGCCCACCTTATAATCAATGCATTTTATGTCCGACCTTATAACCTATAATTACAATAATCCAATAATTATGTATGGTTATTATTCATATATTTTGGTATACTTCTATTTAAATCCAAAGGTGTCACTTTCTCATTATCTATCTTAACCCAAGCATTAAAGTTACCCAAATGTTTAAATCCTTTGGAAAAACAATGGGTCATGATCAATGTTGTCTTTAGAAGATAAGCCCACGGCCATAAGCGAGTGAACCTGTGAATTAACCCGTATTTTATAAAATTGCGTTCTTCGTTTTAACCTATCAAACTTCCAAGCAAAGGAAAAGATATGAGCTTTTTCAAAAAGCCAAGGAGAATTTTTTAATACTTCGAGTGGTTCAACTAGATAAGTTGATTTACCTCTAGTTTCTACACTATTAAGGAGACTTTTAAAATTCGATAGATCGTTGTTTTGCTCTAGTTTCTACACTATTAAGGAGACTTCTAAAATTCGATAGATCGTTGTTTTGCTTTGAAATTCTCTACGAAGGTGTGGAGATTTGGATAAAGTTGATTTTTTTTAACGTTATCATGTTGTTAGATTTATATATAGATTTGAGTGATTATTTTTATAAAACAACTAATAATACTCTTTAAAATATATACTTCGATTAAAATTTCTTTAATAAAAAATAGGAATAAAATGTATTCATATAAATTCAATAACAAATTTTAAAAAAATTAAGAAAATAGTCTCATACCTCTGAAATGATGCCACCGGTAGGGAGGAAGACGAGTTTTTAGATATTTGGTGGCCGAGAGCAAAGTGAAATCCTAATAATTATTTATCCGGGAACCTTCAACCCTTAATGAAGTCCAAGGTTTGATCCCTAAAGTAATTGCCAATAAATATTTGAGAACCGACACTCTACCAAAATTATTGGCGTTCACCATGTTCTTCTCCACCAACATTATTCCTAGAATTCAAAATGTTTCATGTTTTTACTAATAAATTGATAATCTGGTATGGACCTTCGCTGAAGTAGCATAGGTTGTCATGGTGATGGATTTATTACGACCAATGAACTTTGGATTACTCTTGGAAATACTTATCAAACACTTAAATGAGAGCACGATAGGCAATGGGTAGGTAGTAATACATAATAAATAGAAAGACGTGCAATGGGCATGTAGTAATATAAGACATATAATAAATAAAATGAAAAATGGCATGCCTTTTTTTAATGACTATAAACATTTAAATTAGTATTTGTAACTACGATGACTTTCCACATTTAAAGTTATATTAGTAAGAGGTGGTAACATAAAGGAAACAACATGATATATAACAAGATTTTCATATAGGCATACATGTTGCAATACAAGAAGTAAAAGAAGGATTTATAATTGAATCAATGGTTTTGTAAATGTTATTAACGGTTTTTCATTGGCAGATGCCACCATGATTGTACGAAAGACTAACCATACCATCGGTGTTGCATGTTTTCTCAGTCTTGAAAATCATTGAGATTACATGTAATCATTTGGTTATCTGTCATTGACATGAGTAGATAGATATACAATTCATAGTCTATAATTTATGATCACTGTCGATAGGCTATGTCAGCGGGTGCCCTGTACGAGTTATAATAATTGATAGAACTAAGTGGATGTAGTCTGGGAGATTAAATGCCTAGATTCATTGCTTGCATCATACCATGTTTGGGAGGGCACCCTTTTGAAATGAAAGAGATCGGAACATTATAGGGTAAGTAATGATATCGATCATGCAACAAGTAGAGGGGACAATTCCACACGATATTAGTTGCCATCTCTTCAGAGAATAGTATTCGGTGCTCGAACAATTGCTCTATGAACAAGGAGATGGCGGTTGTAGCAGCTTTACATTTCTATGAATAGGGAGATGGCGATTGTAGCAGCTTTACAATTAATTTGTAGTAGGCCTATGGGTGACCAAGTTTGTCGCAAATTTTCAACTTACTCATTTCTCCATGTTCATCAGCACCCTCTGTATCAAATTAACAATGGAGATAATTGAATGGCCAGGTCAAAGATAGATATAGATTTGAGTAAAACTACATTGACTTATGCAATATCAATTCACATTTCAGTAATTAACACATCAACAATGTTCATTGTTAAGTGGAGTAATTCCTCTATTACTTGTTTGACCAAAACTGATAGTGGATAGACATCTTAAATGCATAGACAAGATATGTAAGTTTGCATTTATTAGGTAGGTGAAGGAAGGATTGTTCTAGAGAATTACCTCATTTCATGTATTTTGCAATTTTTAGTTTTATGTGAATGTAGAGAAGAGTTGAACAACTCCATCGTTGCTTTGGGTGTGTATGCTCTGTTTTGTGAATGGTTGTCTCTACTTGAACTTGAACATGGTATCAGAGCTAGACTAAGACTCTTTGAAGATTGGAGACCGATTTGTAGGTTGCTGAAGAGCATTTTCGGGCTTGGTTAAGCCACAGCAGGAACAAGAGGGTTTTTCCAAGCGTTCTGGTGCAAACGTTTGAGGGTAAACCCTTAAAAAAATTGTGTTTTGAAGACAGACGCCCCCTGCCCATGTAAACAGAGTGTCCAAGAGAAAGATGACACTCCCTCACAAGTGTATAGAGCACATGCATAACCCAAGACTCCATGCATTTTTTTTCTTCGTTTGGATGCACGCCTTGTTGTGGATAGGGAGTGTCTAGATCTAGACAAGGAGCATCCAAGTGTAAAAATTTCTTGATTTGTTTCCAATTTCGAAAAGGGAAATTATTTCGGTTAGATTTAAGCCAGAAAGGAGGAGATGACTGTCAACAGAAGATTCATGGAGGCTAGCAACAATCTAGCACTGGAATGAGGTCCAGTTTTAACGGGAAAGAACTATGAAATATGGTCCATTAAGATGAAAAATTTCCTTCGGTCTGAATATTGTTGGGAAGCATTAGTTCATGGATTACAAGAACCATATATGGCGGATATACAAGAAATGAAAAATGCACAGAGAAATGACCTCAGAGAAATCAGGAAAAAGGATAGCAAATACCTATGGTTCATCGAGCAAGGGTTAGAGGAATATATATTTCTCCAAAGTCACAGCAACATATCATGCCAAACAGGATGGGATACTCTTGAAATAGCCTATCAAGGCACTGATAACGTAAAAAATGCAAAGTTGTAGACACTCAGGAAGAGTTTTGAGACTCTTCAAAAATGAAGGATTCAAACTGTGTGGATCATTTTATGACCCATGTCACGAGCATCGTGAATCAGCTGCGCACCCATGGAGAATAAATTCAAGAGAAAAAGTTCATTGAGAAGGTACTTCGAAGCCTTATTGATAAGTTTAATATGGTCGTGGTCGCCATAGAAGAGTCGAAAGACCTATCACAATTGACAGTTGAATAAGTCATGGGATCTATGTTAACCCATGAAAGTAGGTTTAGTCGAAATAATGAATCTTTGGAGAATGCATTTCAATCTCAGGCCTCCATAGGCAAAGGTAGAGGTCGAGGAAATAGAAGCAGAGCCAAATGAGGCACAGGTCACTCTCAAATAGGAGAGATGTTGTTGTAGGAGAATCGTCACCAACATGCTAGTGGAGGACAACTCAATGCCCTAGCACGCATTTTGAAGTAATTTTGAATTTAAATATGGCATTTCATATAAATATCTTGAAAATATTGTAATTAAAGAAGATCTTAAATGTTAAGAGGTTGAACCATCGTGTGAGATCGATGGAGATTGTTTACCTTTAATGTAATTAATAATAGCACAGATCTGAAGTGTTCTCTCTTATCTGTCTATACCGATCATTTATTGTAATAAGCCTTAGTAGTTGAAAGCTTTTAATTTGATAGGATAGCACTAAGGTAGTCGGAGGGAAAGGTTGTATGAGCTCTTTTTGTATAAATATATGTATTGTTTCCCAAAGGATGCTACGGAAGATTATTGTAGCTGAAGGCTAACAGTTATTTGAAGTCATTGTTATTGAGACTTTTGAAGCTTATCAAGGTTGTATGAGCCCATGTACATAGCATTTGAATGAATATAACAGAGAAGCATTGATCCAAATGTTTGGTGTTGTTGTTACTGTGTCTATATGAATGAATGGTAGGCTTTTTGTTTAATTGCAATTCTCTGTTATTACTTGTTCTTATGTTATGAAGGTATCACATGGTTGAATGTATGAATCTGTGAGGATTAGATAAGTTTCAATTATTTCTCTTCTACGAGATTTATATGCAAGGAGTGCATAGTGTTCACAAGGTGTGTATTAACAGAGTCTAGTTTGACTCAGAAGCTCAGAAGAGATAACGGGAAGCTTTGTATGCAAGGAGTGCATAGTGTCCACAAGGTGTGCATTGACAGAGTCTATCTTGACTCAGAAGCTTTGTTTGAAAACGGAACAAAGGACCACACAAGGTGTGCGTAGGTAGAAACACACTCAACATCATATTGTTCAGGAGGAATAATTGAGTCATGTGAGAATTGTTGCAAGGAGTGCATAGTCTCCCACAAAGGAGTAAGTTGAGAGAAACTTGTTGCAAGGTGTGCATAGGGTTGAATTTTGGTTAAGTGTCAAAGAAGTCATCTTGAAAAGGTGCAAGGAGTAAGTGTCGAAGAAGAAAAATTATGAGAAGCTTAAGTTCGAGGAGGAACAAGATCAGAAGAGATAGAGGATGAAATTTCTTCAGAAGGGAGGAGCCTACTGAAATTTCACAATAAACGAGCAGGATCCATTCAAAGGAATCAGTATCTTTCTAGACCGTGAGATCTGGGGGAAGTTGCATGGAGGATAGTCTGAGAGTCCTTTGACACTTTATGTATTCAGAGGTTTGAAGGTGTTCAAGGAGCAGGATCGTCGAAGCTCCAAAGCTACGAAGTAAATCTAAGTCGTCGGTATCGAGGAGGATACATGGCAGCAGATCAGAGAGTCTGGGAGATAAAGCTCTGGAATATTTGCATGGAGCAAAGAGAAATTTTCATGAAGTCATGAAAGCTGAAGAGATATGGACCGTCGGATCAAGGAAGGACACGCGGCATATATCTTTGTGCTCCGAGAGAAGAGTGTGTCGGAGGAAAACGAGAGTAGTGAAGAAAAAACTCCTGAAGGCTGAATTGTTAGAGTCAATTGTGGCCATTAATTTGAGAAGGACACACGTCATCAGATCATGGAATCGTGAAGCGTGCACTCCGGAGGAAAAGATGAGGAGGAAGTGGATTTGTTGTCCAGAAGTCGTCTGAAGCTCCAAAGGTAAGGAATCATCCTAGTCGTCTGTTGTTGGAACATGTGGCATCAGATCTATCACTCGTATGATATAACACTTCGGGGAAATTTCTGAGTAAGTTTCTGAGGGTCAAAAGTCCCGAAGACCGAAGTCAATAGGAGCCATTGAATGGAGGGACACATGGAGAGTGGAGATTTACTCTGGAGGAAAGTCACTCTGGAGGACTTGAAGTGTGAAGGCACGAGAACTCTCGAAGGCTTAAGCACTATAGTTCATCTGAGTCACCCATTAGAAAGGATGTGAGGCAGAAGATTTGTCACTTCGAAATATTGACACTCCGTGAGAAAGAGAGTGGAGGAGCATTGACTGGAAGTCATCTGAAGTGGAAATGAAGGACAATCTCAACCGTCGATCGAGGTGAACACGTGGTGCTTGATCCGTAGCTCCGATTAAAAGTCACTCCGGGGAAAAAGGGTGTTTGGAACACTCAGAACTCCCGAATCCTAGAGTCCCAAAGTGAATCACAGTCGTTGGTTGTTGGAGAAGTGCGGGCCGTAGATTTCTGTTCAGGTGATTTTGCCAGTCTGGAGTTCAGGGAGAAACGAGTTAGTTGCACTCAAAATAGCCAAACCCCAAAGTTGTGAAGGGGGATAGCTGGAGGTCTTATTCTGTGTTCATAAGGAAGAAGGGCCTAGTAGAGGAGATAGTGCTCGCCACTCGATGTTACCAAGAGCGCAAGAGAAAGGATGCATGGGAAATTGAACATGTGTGGGTAGCAACAAGGGACCTATGTGAATTAAAATCCAGGGTCTAGCAGAGGCCCGGAAAGTTGATTCGGCTTAGTAAATTGAAGATCCTTGACCGAGAGGTCGTGCATCCCCTGGAAGAGAGGGGGGCCTGCATCAAGTGGTATCAGAGCTTCAATTTGTGCTCTGTGTAGAAGAAGGAATTAGTCTGGTATCATCAAGTGGTATCAACACCGTAACATAAACTTTGTGTAAAGGAAAATTTCAACACAATGTCGCCTAGAAGATGTGCAGAGCAACCTGTAGCAAACCCAGTTGTGGAAAGGGAGATGAGAGAACTTTGCACAAGATTAGATGCTATGGAGACATCACAAAGAAGAGCACCTAATGTTGGAGATGTCAGTTATGCAGAGAGAGAAGAAGTGGAAGTTGAAGAAGCTACTGGAGAATATGTTGCAGAAGAACACTTGTTGAATGTTGTTTTCAAATTGGGATCTAGAGAAAAAATATAAATCTCGATGTATGAAGGAAACATAGATGCTAAAGAATTTCGGGAGTGGATAAGAGAAATGGAAAATTACTTCGACTATGAAGATGTTGATGAGGAGAAGAAAGTAAAACATGATGTCACCAGATTGAAGGGAGACACAACAATGTGGTGGGATGAACTATAGGCTAACAGAAGAAGTAAAGGAAAGCAAAATATCAAGAATTGGGATAGAATGGTAGCCAATATGAAAGCTAAATTCATACCCAAAGATTATCGGATAAATCTGGTCAGGAAATTACAAAACCTGAGACAGAAGGGATTGACAACAAAAGAATACACCGATAAATTTTATAAGTTGAACATCAGGGTTGGACAGAGAGAGAAAGATGATGAAAAGGTTTTTAGGTATATTAATGGCCTGGGATATGAAATCCGGGATGAAATTAGCATGATGATAGTGAGGACAGTGGATGATGCTTATCAGATTGCACTGAAGGTAGAAGAGAAATTGGCCAGGAAACGGAGTCAGCGAAGCAGAGGGAGAAGTCTAAACAGAGGTAAAGGAATTGTCCATGATAGGGCACAGAAGCCCAAGGTTGAGATTGGAAAACCACATAGTCACCCAGAAAGCGGAGGAAGTTCCCGAGGGAGATAATATGGTGGAAGGAATTCTTTTCCTTGAGGAAGAGGAAGAGGCAGAGAAGGAGAGGTGAAGTGCTATGAATGTGGAAAAACATGACACATGTATTGGGAATGCCCCTAGAGAAATAAAGAAGGAGGAGGTGAAGCTCACATTTCGGAAGCGTAGAAGTGGAATTTTGAGCCAGAAGGCGCAGAAGATGGAAGGTCTTTGATGATGAAGAAGGTTCTCTTGAAGCCAGGACTAGAGTTGGAAAAACCGGTGTAGAGTTTGTTCAGAACTGCCTGTAAGTCTAAAGATAGGGTATGCAAGGTGATAATTGATAGTGGGAGAACTGATAAATTGGTATCCACAGAAATGCTGGAGAAATTGGAGCTGGATACAACTACACATTCCAGTTTGTATAGAGTCTCATGGTTGCAAAAAGGACACCAGGTAATGGTAACTAAACAATGCCTAGTGAAATTTAAGATAGGAGGATATAGAGATGAGATTTTGTGTGATGTGATTCCCATGGATGTATGGCATGTATTGTTGGGGAGACCATGGTAGTTTGACATAAATTTCATTCATGATGGGAAAAAAAATACTTATACCCTGGATAAAAATGGTAGGACACACATGCTACTACTGATAGAGGATAAGAAAGTGAAGGAAGAAGCCAACACAAGTATACTTCTCATGAGTGGGAAGGAACTCTTAAGTGAAGTAAAGAAGGAACATGAAATGCATTTTGTTGTGGTGAGGAAGCCCAGATTCGTCCTTACAAGTACTTCTATAGATGATCTGCCTGAAGAATTCAAGAGTTGTTAGAAAATTTTGCTGACATAGTAGTGGATGATTTACCTCGCTCATTGCCACCAATCAGGAATATCAACCACCGCAATGATCTCATACCAGGAGCGAGTATGTTGAATAATGCAGCATACAGACTGACACCTCAAGAGAATGAGGAGGTAAAGAAACAAGTCTAGGATTTGATGGACAAGGGTTTAGTCAAAGAAATCTTGAGTCCATGTGCAATACCAATTGTGTTGAGTCCGAAAAAGGATGGAGGATGGAGAATGTGTACAAACTCAAGAGCCATAAACAAAATAACCATCAGGTACAAATTTCCTTTGCCTGTGATGGATGACTTAATGGATTGTTTGAGTGGAGAAAATTATTTTTCAAAAATAGACCTGAAAAGTGGATATCACCAGATAAGGATGAGAGAAGGTGATGAGTGGAAAACAACCTTCAAAACAAACGAAGGGTTGTACGAGTGGCTCGTTATGCCATTTGGCTTGACGAATGCCCCAATTACTTTTATGAGGCTAATGAATGAGGTATTAAAATATTTTATTGGTAAGTTTATGATTGTATATCTAGATGATATATTAGTCTTCAGTAAAATTGAAGAAGAGCATTTGAGGCACTTAACATTAGTAATGAGAAGGCTGCAGCGGGAGAAGTTGATGATAAATTTGAAGAAATTCTCTTTTATGAAGACATAAATCATTTACTTGGGTTTTGTAATCTCTTCAAATGAATTGAAGATGGATGCAGAGAAGGTGAGAGAAATCAGAGAATGGCCATCGCCGAGGAGCATATTTGAGGTGAGAAGCTTCCATGGATTAGCAAGTTTCCATCGGAAGTTCATTAGAAATTCCAGTGGTATATGTGCACCAATATTAGATACGATGAAGAAGAGGCACAAGTCTTTTATGTGGACAGAAGAAGCTGAGAAAAGTTTCAGGATATTAAAGGAGAAGATAACAAAACAACTGATTATGGTCTTGTCATATTTCAGGAAGACGTTTCAAGTACGATGTGATGCTAGTAGAGTAGAAATTGGAGCATTCTTGAGCCAGGAAAATAAACATGTTGCATATTTCAATGAGAAGTTGAATGACACCAAGAGGAAGTACTCCACATATGATAAAGAATTTTATGTAGTAATTCAAGCCTTAAAGAAATCGAGGCACTACCTTGTTCCAAAGGAATTTGTTTTGTACAACGATAATCAGGCGTTACAATTCATAACTAGACAGGAGAAGTTAAATCAAAGACATGCTAAGTGGATAGAGTTTATGCAATTCTTTACTTTTGTCATTAAACATATTTCCGGTAATGCTAACAAAGTTGTTGATGCATTGAGCAGGAGATGTCTGATTCTGCAGGAATTTCGAGTGAAAACCTTAGGGTTTGAAAACCTTAAGGAGATGTATTGGGATGATCCAGATTTTAAAGAGGCATATGAAGCATGTGTAAATCTTGTACTTAGAGATAGAAGTCAGTGGACAGAGTATCTAATTCAATATGGATTGTTGTTTAAAGGTATCTAGTTATGCATACCAAAGTGCTCAATGAGAGATAATTTGTTGAAGGAAAAACATAGTGGAGGTCTAGCAGGACATTTTGGCCATGACAATACATTTGCACAATTGAACAGTTCATACTATTGGCTAGGTATGAGGGTAGAAGTGGATAAATTTGTAAATAGATGTAAGATTTGTAAACAGAACACGAGATTGTATCAACCATTTCCTATTCCAGATAGGCCTTGGGATGCAGTAAGCATGGATTTTGTGGTGGGATTGCCAAGAACACAAAGGGGAAGCGATTACGTATTTTTTGTAGTTGATAGATTCTCAAAGATGGAACACTTTATCCCATGCCAAAAAAATAATGATGCAACACACATTGTAAATTCGTTTTTCAAGGAAGTTGTGAGACTTCATGGGTTTGCCAAGAGTATTGTCTCAGATAGAGACACTAAATTTGTTGGTCATTTCTAGAGAAAATTGTGGAAGAAACTGGGGATAGAACTGTCCTTTAGTTCAAAATATCACCCTCAAACAGCTGGACAGACTCAAGTGGTAAATCGAATTTTAGGGAATTTGTTGAGGAGTCTGGTCACTGGACATCATAGCCAATGGGATCAAATTCTGTCACAAGCAGATTTTGCATACAATGACTCACCAAATAGGAGTACAGGGAAGAGTCCATTCCAGATAATATATGGAATGAAGCCAAGGGAAGTATTAGAGTTGAGAGATTTGGAGCAGGATGAGTTCAGAAGCACTGGATTAGAAGACTTCGTTGCAGAAATGCAGAAGATTCATAATAAGATCAAAGAGCAGTTGCAGAACAACAGTGCAGAGAATATAAATGCAGAGTTGATCAATAAGGAGAGAAATTCAATTTGAAGTGTGAGATCAAGTTCTATCACATCGCAGGAAGGAAAGGTTCCCAAGAGGAACATATAACAAATTGAAATTGAAGAAGATAGAATCGTGCAAAATACTAAAGAAATTTGATGCCAGTGCTTATGAGATAGAGATGCCAGAGGATGTGTGTATATCACCTATATTCAACATTTCAGACATGTACCCTCACATGGAAGATGACACAAAAGAATCAAAAGATCAGAAAGAGTTCTAGTGGGAGAAGCAGATGCCTATAGAGGAAAAGCCACAAATGGAAGAGATCATATATCAGAGGATTGGTAAGAAGACCAAGAGGAAGACTTAATTTGATTATTTGGTAAAGTGGAAAAGACACTCAATAGAAGATGCCAGTTGGGTAAATGAAGAAAATATTCAGAAGCATGGAAAGTCAATGCAAGAGCTCATGGGTAGGAGTCCATGAATATTTGTCCAGAGGAGTATGATGCAGGAACATAGTCACCAACATGGTAGTGGATGACAACTCATCACCCTAGCGCACATTTTGAAGTGATTTTGAATTTAAAGATGACATATCATATAAATATCTTGAAAAGATTGTAATTAATAAAGATCTTAAATGTTAAGAGGTTGAACCATGGCGTGACATCGATGGAGATTGTTTTCCTTTAATGTAATTAATAGTAGCACAGATCTGAAGCGTTCTCTCTTATCTGTCTATACCGATCATTTATTGTAATAAGACTTAGTAGTTGAAAGATTTTAATTTGATAGGATGACACTAAGGTAGTCGGAGGGAAAGGTTGTATGAACTCTTTTTGTATAAATATATGTATTGTTTCCCAAAGGAGGCTGCTGAAGATTATTGTAGTTGAAGGATGAAATTTATTTGAAGTAGTTATTGTTGAGACTAATGAATCTTATCAAGGTTGTATGAGCCCATGTACATAGCATTTGAATGAATATAACAGAGAAGCGTTGATCCAAATGTTTGGTGTTGTTGTTACTGTGTCTATCTGAATGAATGGTAGGCTTTTTGTTTAATTGAAATTATTTTTTATTACTTGTTCTTATGTTATGAAGGTATCACATAGTTGAATGTATGAATTTGTGAGGATTATATAAGCTTCAATTGTTTCTCTTATACGAGCTTTATATGCAAGGAGTGCATAGTGTCTGCAAGGTGTGCGTTGACAGAGTCTAGTCTGAATTAGAAGCTCAGAAGAGATAACATGAAGATTTGTATCCAAGGAGTGCATAGTGTCCGCATGGTGTGCGTTGACAGAGTCCATCTTGACTCAGAATCTCAGGAGAGATAACGTGAAGCTTTGTTTGAAAAGAGAAAGGACCACACAAGGTGTTCGTAGGTAGAAACACACTAAACATCATATTATTCAGGAGGAATAATTGAGTCATGTGAGAACTATTGCAAGGAGTGCAAAGTCTCCCACAAAGGGGTAAGTTGAGAGAAACCAGTTGCAAGGTGTGCATAAATGTGACTTTTGGTTAAGTGTCAAAGAATTCATCTTGAAAATGTGCAAGGAATAAGTGTCAAAGAAGAAACATTCTGAGAAGCTTAAGTTTCGAGGAGGAACAAGCTCAAAAGAGATAGCGGACGAAATTTCTTCAAAAGGGAGGAGCCCACTGAAAATTTCACAATCAACGAGAAGGATCCATTCAGAGGAATTGAGATCTTTCCATACCATGAGATCTGGGGGAAGTTGCATGGAGGATATTCTGAGAGTCCTTCGGCACTTCGTGTATTCGGAGGTTTGAAGGTGTTCAAGGAGCGATATCATCAAAGTCCCGAAGCTATGAAGTAAATCTAAGTCATCGGTATTGAGGAGGATACGTGGTAGCAAATCAGAGAGTCCAGGAGATAAAGCTCTGGAAGATTTGCGTGGAGAAAAGAAAAATTTTCATGAATTCATGAAGGCTGAAGAGATCTGGACCATTGGATCCAGGAAGGACACGCGGTGGAGATCTGTGTGCTCTGGGAGAAGAGTGCTTCGAAGGAAAACGAGAGTAGTGAAGCCAAAACTCTTGAAGGCCGAATTGTTGGAGTCAATTGTGGTTGTCAATCTAATAAGGTCACGCATCATCAGATTGTGGAATCGTGAAGCATGCACTTCAGAGGAAAAGCTGAGGAGGAAGTGGAGTCGTTGACTAGAAGTTGTCTGAAGCTCCAAAGGTAAGGAATCATCCTAGTTGTTCATTGTTGGAACACGTGGTGTCGTATCTATTACTCTGGTGATATAATGCTTCGGGGAAATTGTCGAGTAAGTTTCTGAGGGTCAGAAGTCTCGAAGACTGGAGTCAACATGGGTCATTGATGAACAAAGGGACACGTGGATAGTGGAGATTTACTCCAGAGGAAAGTCACTATGGAGGACTTGAAGTGTGAAGGGCATGAGAAATCCTGAAGGTCGAAGCGTCGGAGTTCATCTGAGCCGTCCATTGGAAAGGATGCATGGCGGAAGATCTTTCACTTCGAAAGATTGACACTCTGTGAGAAAGAGAGTGGAGGAGCAATGACTGAAAGTAATCCTAAGTGGAAATGAAGGACAATCTCAATCATTGATTGAGGTGAGCTAGCGCTCGCCACTCAGTGTTACTAGGAGCGCAAGAGAAAGAGTGCACAGGAAATCGAACCTGTGTGGGTAGCAATAAGGGACCTGTGTGAATTAAAATCCAAGGTCTAGCATAGGTTTGAAGAGTTGATTCGGCTTAGTAAATTGAATATCCTTGATTGGGAGGTCGCACAACCTCTATAAGAGAGGGGGGCTTGCATCAGATGTCAACTTCAGAATGTTCAGTACATAGTGAACAGTCAGAACAATCACAGAGACACTCTCAGAATCAAAGGGGGAGAGGCAGAGATTTTAATCAGCTAAGAAGGACTCAAAAACCAAGGATCCAATACTATTATTGCAAGAAATTTGGTCACTACGAAAGTGAATGCAGAAAGAAGAAAACATATTTGAATAGGGGCAGAGAAAATGTTACCAAAAATAAATAAGGAACATCTAAGTCAATGTTATTTTCATGTCAAGTCACATAAGAAGAAAACAACAATTATGATCTCTGGTTGTGATATAGTGGTTGTAGCAATCATATGATAAGTAGCAAAGCTTTTTTTTTAAGTTTAGATAGGTAACAAAGATTTGTTTTCTGTCACATCTCAAATTAAATTGGGAGATGATTATCAAGAGAAAGTTGCAGGCAAGGGTATAATTTAGGTATTAACCAAACAAGATGAAAAGAAAGATATTCATGATGTTATTATGTACCTTGCCTTAGACATAACTTAATGAGTGTAGGATAGATGAATGCACATGATTATAAAGTAATTTTTTAAGGTTCCAAATGTACAATCTTGGACAAACCACCCAGCAAGAAAATTATAGCTACAGTACAAATGACCAAAAATAGAATGTTCCCTTTGATATTGAGAAATGTGAGTTTTTCATAGTCTATGCCCAAAATGTATCAAGATTAGATGAGACTTGGTTGTGGCATCTTAGATATGGTCATTTACCATTTAGCAGTATTAATCTTTTACAGAATAAAGCTATGGTCAAAGGTTTTCCCATTATAAATGATCAGAAAAACTCATGTGAGTGTTGTATTTTGGCCAAACACCAAAGGGATAGTTTTCCTGATGCTTCCTATAGAGAAAAAGAACACCTTGAACTGGTGCATTCAAACCTTTGTGGTCTAATGAAAACTCAATCAATAGGAGGCAACTTTTATTTTCTAACATTCATTGATGATTTTAGTAGAAAAGCATGGGTGGATTTTCTCAAGCACAAATCAAAGACATTTGAAAAATTTAGAGAATTCAAATCTTTGACAAACAGAGTGGGAAGTACAACAAATTTCTCAAATTAGATCGATGAAGTGAGTATTACTCTAAGGAATTTGCAACATATTGCAGGAAGCATGGAATCAAGAGACAATTTACCACAAGATACACTTCACAACAGAATGGAGTAGTTGAAAGGAGGAATCAAACAATAATGAATATGGCCATAAGTATGTTAAAGGCCAATAATTTTTCAAATGAATACTGGGGTGAAGCAGTGGCATCCTCAGTTTATATTTTAAAATTTTATCCAACCAGCAGTCTGAAAGATCAAGTCCCTCAAGAAGATTGGAGTGGTATAAAATCTAGTGTTTCTCATTTTAAAGTTTTTGGTTGTGTGGCTTATGCTCATGTTCTTGAAGCGTTGTGGTGAAATCTTGATGATAGAAGTGGAAATGTGTATTTATGGGATACAATAAACAATCTAAAGCATATAGGTTGTATAATCCTATTACCAAGAAGATAATAAGCAAATATGTGAAATTCCAAGAACATAAATCTTGGGATAACCAAACAAGTGAAATACTTGTAGATCAAATTCCTTCTATACAGGGGGATAAGTAGGTGGAAGCTATTGGACAACAAGATTCTACACCAAGACTTCCAATATTGCAAGTAGAAGTCCAAGGAGAACAAGCATAGCACAATTATTCTTCATCTTCTTCTTCTTCTAGTAATGATTCAAATCCCACTATAGCAAATTTAAAGAACCAAGGAACAAGAACCTTGAAATAAATTTATGAGAAAAATGGTGACATGGATCAACAAGCACACTTTTCTTTGTTATCCTACCAACCAGTATACTTTGAAGAAGCGGTAAAAGAAGAAAAACGGGTTGATGGAATGAAAGAAATTGAAGCAATTGAAAGAAACAACACATGGGATCTTGTGGAACTCCCCACAGGTAAAAGTAGAATTGGAGTTAAATGGGTGTATAAGACAAAATTCAATGAGAAAATAAAAGTAGAGAAGCACAAGGCAAGACTTGTAGAAAAAGGGTTTTCTCAACAACCTGGTATTAACTATGTAGAAACATTTGCTCCAGTAGCATGTTTGGATATTGTTAGAGAAGTTTTGGAAGTTGCAACTCAAAACAAATGGCCAATCTCTCAAATGGATGCCAAATCATCTGCTCTAAATGTTTTTTTAAAGGAATAAGTTTATGTGGATCAACCACCAGGATTTCATATCAGAGGTACAAAGTACAAAGTGTACAGATTGAAGAAAACATTTTACGGTTTGAAGCAAGCTCCAAGCACTTGGTACAGTGACATTGATACTTATTTACTCAACAATGGGTTCAACAGGAGCAACAATGAGTGCACACTTTACACCAAAATAGACCAGAAAGGTAATATTTTGATAGTTTGTCTTTATGTTGATGACATAATTTGTACAAGAAATTTGTTGTTGAACAAATTCAAAGAAGCCATGAAAAGTGAATTTGAAATGACTCTTATTGGTCTTATGAAATATTTTCTGGGAATTGAAGTTGAGCAATCTCAAAAGGAAATTTTCATTTGTCAGCAAAAATATGCCATAGATATTTTGAAAAGGTTCAAAATGAACAAATGCAAGCCAATAGATACACCAATTGCAACAGGTACAAAATTAAGTTAACAAGATGAAGGAACATAAATTGATTATACATTGTATAAGAGGCTTGTAGGAAGCCTCGTGTACCTTACAACTACCCATTAAGATATTATGTATGCAGTAAGCTTAATTTCCAGATTTATTGAGAATCCCAAAATCTCTCATTGGAAAGTTTGAAAAACAATTTTGAGGTATATTGCAGATACAACAGATTACGAAATTTGGTATTCTACTTCTGAAGATGATTCACTTGTTGGATATATAGATAGTGATTTTGTAGGTAGTGTTAATGATAGGAAAAGTACTTCTACGTATGCATTTTTGTTTGGTATAGGCTTGATTTCATGGGCTTATAAGAAACAAGTCATCATCACAATTTATTCCACAGAAACAGAGTATGTGGCAGGAACTTCAACAACATGTCATGCAGTTTGGTTGAGAAGGATCCTTAGTGATCTTGCACATGAAGAAAATGACCCAACTCCTATATTTTGTGATGTAACAATTCAACACTTGCATTATCTAAGAATCGTGTGTTTCACTACAAGAGTAAACACATAGACACTCATTATCATTTCATCTACAAGCTTGTCAATGATAGTAGCATTGTGCTACAATTTTGTGGTTTGAAAGAACAATTATCAGATATCTTCACCAAACCATTGGGAAGAAATACTTTTGAATTTCAGAGACAACACTTAGGCATTATTTGCGCTGATTTTTGTAATGGTTGAAATTAAGGGAAAGTGTTAAGTGGAGTAATTCCTCTATTACTTGTTTGACCAAAACTAATAGTGGATAGGAATCTTAAATGCATAGACAAGATTGGTAAATTTTCATTTATTAGGTAGGTGAAAGATGGAGTGTTGTAGAGAATTATCTCATTTCATGTATTTTGCAATTTTTAGTTTTATGTGAATGTAGAGAAGAACTCAATAACTCCATAATTGCTTTGGATGTGTATGCTTTGTTTTGTGAATGATTATCTCTACTTGAACTTGAACTTGAATATCTATTCATATGTTTAAGAGTTATAGACTTGGAAAGCGTGGAAAAATGATTCTCTATACCAAAATAATTGATTTATTTTCTCATCTTAATTTGATAACCTGCCAACCCGTAATAATCAACTATGAATCTTAATCATTCACATGTATTCTCTTCAACGCATTACACGGAATGAGAAAATAAAAAAATTTAGGAGTGGGTTAATTTCAGAGCAATTTTCTCTTCCAAGTAACTTTTCTATTTTCTAAACATCTAAATTAATTTAATCATTAAAATTAATGACTGGTATTGACAGTCACTCACTTTACTTAATCCTTCCCTATTGGTCTCGGTGAAGACAACTAGTGCATAAATGTTATACTCCTCGACCTCCCTCGACCCAACGTAATTCTCTTAATGAATACTAAGGTTCCCGAAGTCACCGAAATTTCCGCGTCAACCCTAGCCTACTATTTCATTCCATATTGTCGGGCCACTCCAATCTGCCATACACATTATACATAGTGTTAAGTTAATCAGAGAATAAACTTTACTTAATTTTCTTCTACCTAAAATTTGATCGGAATTGACATAGGTTCTATATATTGGTAGGTAGGTTAACGAGGGAATAAACTTTACCTATTTTTCTTTTACCTAAAATTGGATTGTAAATGACATAGCTTATATATATATATGAAATGTAGAATACTAATTTGAAATTTCTCTTATGTTTTTTTTTTTTTTTCATAGAAATGAATTTGTATGAAATTTTAAATTTTTTTTGTTGTTTGAGTTGTATTTTGAATAAATATATTTATACATAATTTATCACTTAAATTTACAAATCTAATAATTTCTTATCAAATTTCTAACAAAAAGTTAAAACTGTAAAATAATTAAACTATAACATTTATAAGAACGATCTGGATTTATTCTAAAGTATAGTTTATAAGTTTAGATTTGTTATGAAAATGTATTCTCACAAGATATATGCCTTAATTCAGTAAAAGTCAATAAAACAATGAAATTTCAATAATAATGAAATTCCAATATTATTTAAGATCAGTTTTAATAAGGACATTTAGATTATACATTTACCACTCAAATTTATAAACCTAACAATTTCTTATCAAATTTCTAACAAAATTAAATACCCTAAAACAGTAAAACAATTAAATTATAACATTTACAAGAATCTCGATCCATTCTAAAATATAATTTATTAACTTATTAAGTAAATTGTTTGAAAAGTCTAGATTTGTTAAAAAAATATGTTCTCACAAGATATATGCCTTAATTCAGTAAAAATCAATAAAACAATAAAATTCCAATAACAATGAAATTCCAATATTATTTGAGATCAACTTTATAAAAGTTTTACCATGTTCAATCTTGATCCTATTTCGTCATTTATCCGATTTCATGTGCGTATGAAACATTTATGCAAAACTTAATTGAAAAGAAAAATAAAAATCTAAAACATTTGTTTTTTTCCAAACTCCACAAGCGATATCAAGCTATTTCCTTTTCTGAAGTATGGTTTACAACAACAATTTCGTCCAACATAGATGGAAATAGTGTGGCCCATACATTCCTAACATGATGTAAATCCTCAAAACACACATAAATCATTAAATATTCCTGCACATAATTGTATGTGAATAATATTTCACATCATATTTTATCTAGAAAGAATGAGATTGCACCGATTATTCACTTTTAAAATATTGTTCGTGTCATAAAAGTACAACTTGTTGGGAAGGAACAATCTAATAAAAAAAAAAAAAATTATTATTCAGTCTTTCTTTGGAATTTCAAATTTATTTTACCTGTCAATTAAAAATTAAAAATTTGATGACGGTTATTTGTTTTTTTTTTATCATTTCAAATTTAAAGCAGATCTATAATTGTTAATTTTTTTTCTTTTAATATATAAAAATTTGTAAAAAAATCTTTTAATTTAAAAAAATATATAAAAATAAAATATAATTATTATAAAAATATATATAAAAATAAAATATAATTATTAAAATGAAAGAGAAATGACATTTCAAACCTTTCAAAACTTACAATTTAAGAAAAAATCTATAAACAACATAAAATTTCATTTACTCTTAAAACAACCTCTGTCAAGTCTGAACCTCTCTATTATACAATAGAACTTAAATAAGCCAAGTGCCTACTAGAAATTAAGACGAGTACTTTACCTAATAAAAAGTCAATTTAACTGGTTCTAATTTTATGTAGTAATGACATGTAAATTTGGTATCTACCTATCAAATACTTCTTAAAATTAAAAAAATGTCAAACTCCAGGCCGCATGTTAGATGATATGCAAAAGAAGAGTTTTTCCATAACTTTTGTAGGAACTTCAATGACAAATATCTAAAAGGAAGGTTAAAAATTGAATTGTTTTATTTTTATGAGAGATATCTAAAAGAATTGCTTTATTTCCTTGTGGCGTTGGTGTTAGATCTCTTTAACCGATTCGAAGATCAAAGATTTAAGGATTTGATTGGCTTGGAGTGTTGATCTTGTTTAATATGTTGTGTTTTTTTGGATTTGCAAAATTAATAAATATTATTATTTTTTTCTTTTTATTTTTAAATTATAATGTATTTTATAATGTATTGCATTTTATTTTAAAACTATAAAACTATAACGTAGTTAATGAAGTTGAGAAATATATATGGATTTTACCAAATGGATATATATTATGGTTTGTTGAATATAGTAATTATTTTTGCCTATTATCATGCATATTCTTTGTTGTATATATAAATATGTTTTCATTTAATGAATGAATAATGGTTTTTTGTTGTATATATAAATATGTTTTCATTCAATGAATGAATAATGGATGAATGGATAAAGAAAAAATTTATGTATGTTGTTCCCTTAATTTTCATTTTGGTATTAGAATGTAGGAATGGGATAACTCCTTCATGGGAGGGCCCAGGATCCTGAGAGAAGGGTTGAGTCGCTTATGTGATGGAGATCTGTGAAGGAATGTTGAAGCAACATGCAGAAAAGAACGAGAAGAGATCTGTTGGTTATGCCCGTCATCGAAATCGCAAAATCCGACTAGTACATATAGTATATGTAATTGTACGAAGCGGATTCTTGATTCTCGGTTTGGGGAAGGGTTTTTGTCCTCGCAAGCCATTAGGAGTAGCAAGGGAGAAAGCTGCAAAGAATGAATTTGTGTGGTCGCCATGTAATAATGAGCTATGGCAGGAAATCCCTAAAATGTTGTGTTGGAGACGATGACTAAGGGGTTCCCATGATCACATGGCTGCTCTTTGCAGAGAAACACCTGAACTCCAAGTTTGTGGTGGATGAGATCCAGATCACATTGGAGGAGCCAATAGAGAAGAGAAGAGCCACATACTGAATAGTATGAGTCAGGTGCAAAAGATAAGAGAGGCCGTGTTCTATGATGAGGTATTGAGGTTAATCTTATCTTGGAGACCATGAAATCCAATGCACAGTTTGGGCTACAAAGGCGATGGTGAGTCTTTTCTACATGCTCCATGAAATCCCACAACTTGAAATGGTTGTGAAATTACCTATCATTCTTGGGACAAAGTTAAAAAATAAATAAAAATGGTGTAGACATGGTACATGGGTGACAATAAAGCCTATTTATAAGTTGTGAGAGAGATCAACAATAATTGCTATTTTCTTCAATTTGGGCATATACTAAAGAATGAGATTATAATTTGGGTATTTATTAAATAATGTTTATTGTATGTGCTATAAAATGTTGAAATGATGCATACATGTGTTGTAAGGGGTGTATTTCCAATTTTTTTGGTCTAAAGTTGTAAGGGTTAGTCATAGGCAAGTTCTATTCCCCAAGTGTTTAGTAAGCCATGTTGAGTCGAGCTTATGTACATTAGTGTTGTAGCACATGTAATAATGTAGTATGTATCCCTCTTATGCATAGAATGGATATGGCATCAAGTTGTATAATTAACCACTAGGTAGGTATGAGAGTGGCAGGTGTACTCGTATATAAGCTTGATGGTGAATCATAGAAGTTGAATTAAGATGTGGGATTAACCTCTAGGTAGGTGCGAGGGTGGCAGGTTTACTCATATCTAACCTTAATGGTGAGTCTGAAAAGTTGGATCTTCGATCGAGGGAATGTGAGATGAGTAATCGGAGAGTGTGAGATGATTGGGACTAAGTTATGATTAAGGGAGAGTCTAATGTGTTGATGAACCATGTAGGTGAAAAGGATTCCTAGAGAACTAGCGAGTACAACGATTGGCACCCATGTATCTCGGTAGATGGATTTCTTTTTATATGGACATCAATGATCAATTGTTTGCACATACAAGATGAAGAAACAATTCAAGTTAATCAATTTTATGCAGGTACAAAAGAAGAAGAAGCAAAAAGTTTGAGGATGAAGCTCATAGTAAAGAAATCCCAAGTGAATGTGTGCATTATAAATCAGTTTTCCCATCATGAGGTTTGTGGTTAGTAGAAACCACTTGTATGCAATGTTTATGGTCAACTATAAACCACTTGGTGTGATTGTTAGTGGTCATCTAAAACCACTTGAGCATTGTAATGGTTTAGGGTACACTGAGAAAAACCCTTGAAGATGTAAGGATAAGGGTAAGGCAAGGAAAAACCACAGATATGGTAATTGGTAACCCATAAAATGATTAAGGTTGTAGCCATTGAAATTTTTCTTCTCTCATCATCAAATTGGTACAAATAAAACAAGAATAATGTTGCAATAGCATTATCTCTCAAGGTTTGTATGAGAGCATTCTTCTCAAGTTGCAGTGGAAACGAGGTCTAATATTTTGAGATGGAATATAGTGAAAGGGGGAGGAACATCAATCAATGTCAACATTCTAGATTATTGACGAAGTTTCTATTGTAACAGAAGAAGTAGAAACTTTTGGAAGATCTTGTTGAAGCAGAAGAAGATTGTTGAAGAAATTGATTCTATAAAAAGGTGAATTTCATTGTGTAGAAACACATGTGGATGATGTAATTGAAGTTGATCTCAAGAGTTGTAAGCTTAGTCAAGATTTAGACCAAGAGAGCAACATGCTATCATTAGTATTATTGATAGCAGTCGTAATTAAGGGGGAGTGTTGAACGTGGTAATTACTCCTGCCTACTCTCGTCGTAATTAAGGAAGAGTGTTGAACATGGCAATTACTCTTGCCTAATCTCGTGCATTTAATAGGATGGTTGGTAAGCTTATTAACCAACAATCGAAAAACATATAAATAGTCTGAACATTCGCATCTAAAACCTTCATAACAAGCTCTCTCGACAAAATTTCAAAAAAATTATTGTTGTATATATAAACCTGTTTTCATTCAATGGATGAAGCAAGAATTTATGTATTCAAATTTGAGTTCAATGTGTTGTTCTCTTTCTCTTCAAAATTTTCTTGCATTAAATGTAAGAAGTATGAATAACCAAAAAAAAATATATATTCATTTATCAATTAAACAAAATACAAACATAAATCTAAGGCATGGATTAACTCTTACATATCATCCTTATTATATTTAAAAGTGACCTTTTTTAAATATTTAAAAAGATTAAAAATAAATTTGATTTAAAATAACCTTGTTTTAAACTTGATTTGCATTAAATGTTAAAAAAAAAAAACTGTTTATCTTTAATTTTCAAAAAGTTATATAAACAGAAAAAACAATAGCATATAGCGGCACTTCGTGTAATAGAACGACAAATCGGTTATTTGTAGACACTTGTTCATATTTATCAAGTCCATATGTCCATACGTACAATATATTGAACAAACCAAACGTTGCATGAGCAAGGGCTATTGCTTCAGCGCAATTGTTAAACTTTAAAAGGCCTTGTTTCAAATATAAATATGATGATTTGTCAAAAAAAACATAAAAGGCTATGAAGATACTGTTATGTTACCTTGAATCTAAATGATTGTGTTTTCTTTATTAATGAAAATAAACAAAGTGTTTGTGTTTTTTTATTAATGAAAATAAAAGTGATTGTGTTTTTTTATTAATAAAAATGAATAGAGAGTATTACATGAACACGCACACTACAAAATTGATGTATGTTTACATTGTTAACTCATATTATGATCACGGAGGCTCTCATACTCTTCAAATTTCACTAAATGAAGATGACTTGTTACCTGTGTTTTCACATCATACAAATGTACTAAATTCAATATGTTAAATTTAGCTAGGGCTTGAACGCCCCTAATCCTAATAGTGATTGTTCTCCTTTTTTTTCCATTACGGTCTCTCTCGCCATATTTGTTGGCACTTCAACTTTGCCACAAACCTCTAGATGTCTTAAATGGCTACCCATGGCCTTTCAACTTATATTTTTGATCTATTTTCAATAAAAGATGGTAATAAAAGTACATTCTATGTTTTAGAAATTCAATTAATATGTTTGATATTTTTGTACAATTTGGGTGGGTTTAATGGTTAAGAACATGTATTTCTTCCTATGAGGTCACAAGTTTAAATACAAAGGAGGTAGGGTATGTACATCTTCATAGACTTTAACAATCAAATCATTGCATATAAGTTTATTTCATACTTTGTGGATCCAGAAGTAGTTCTTGGAGAGGGAAGGAGGTGGAAGTAGAGTTACAATAAAATGATTTATTAATATCAATATTTATGTTGAAGACATGTATATAGAAATAGATTTTTCTTTAAACCTGTCAGCAGCCCAAAATCTGTCAACCAATACCACCTACCACACCATGTAGATACATGTACATGCTGTCCCTTGCCTCTTTTGCTATCTCCCGGGCCTCTTAGTTGTCTGTCAGGATTCGATTAGACATAAGATCAGTTTCCCGTGCCTTCCTCGACACTCACGATATGAACATTGGGAATGACATCTCTACAAGCCTTTAAAGAGTGTGATCTGAGAAGAGGGTTTGTCGATCATGTGAATCAGTGAGTCACAACCTACAACACTAATGTGAGAAGAGGGTTTTGTCGGTCATCTTTGTAATTTTTCAACTAGATGATGAATGTGATTATATCTTTAATTTACAGGCAACCTTGTTTTGCAAAGAACAACTCCATGAGGTTCTCATGTCATGATGAATGTGTTTGTATCTTTAATTTATAGACGAACTTGTTCTGCAAAGAACAACTCCACGATGTACCATCTTCAACTCTAGGATGAGGCTTGATTTCTCTCCCTATTTAACATTGTGTTGTAGCTAACAGTTCCTATTGAATCCAATTGGTGTTTGACATCGCTACTTGAAATAGCCTGAGATCTTTTTTAGGTGCTCATTCTAATCTGCCCTAGCTTTTGTGATATGTTTGTTTAGATGGTTTTGTGTTTTGGGCATTTCAGTTTGGTTATTGAGGTCTATTTAAAAATTTACCTCAAAATTGGTTTAGTAGCAATAATGGGATGTACATCCACAAGGCCTTTTACTTGTGCTTGAGTGCCAATGTGAGAGGAAAAGGGGCATTTTAGGACTATTTTGTTATGATCTAGCTTTGTTCTACAGATTGATTAGGTTGAGTGTAGTGGGTATTTGTTTTTCGTACCGCTTCAGAAAGGCTTTTTTGTATTGAATCTTTGGGTGGGACATGGATTATGTTTCTTTGTAATCACGAGTCCTTGTTTCATGTATGTTATACTTCTGGTATATTAGTTTGTTTGCAATAGACAAGTTATTATTTTTCTCTCTTAATTGCAGATCTGATTATTGTTTTTTCCTCTATAAAATATTTTAAGTGATTGGGTAAGGTTTTCTTTTATGTTTGGATGTAATTTGCACTAACTCATAGATGTTTATGATGTAACTCATGTAACTAGATAAAACTAGATAAGATGACTTATTAGACTAAGTTAGAGAGAAGAGATGCACTCCAAGTCAAAGGTGTAGTTGAACTCATGACTCAAGGAAATAAGGATAGTAGATAAGATAAATTAAAGCCCTTGATCTCTAAGCAAGATCAATGGTTGATCTCTACTCAATATTATATAAATAGATGTGTTATGTTATACAATAAGCAAGTAAGTGAAATAGATTTGGTGTGTACTTTATATCTCCTATGTCTCTATCATATTTCTATAGCAATAACATGGTTTCTTTAGGTTCTAGAATGGATGAATCCAAGGCAGTCTAGATTTAGAATGTTAGTAAAAACATAAAAACCCTGTTGTTCAATTCTCAAGAGTGAAGCGGCCAGAGATACCTTCACGTGAGAATTTGAACTGCGAGGTTTCTAAGGTTTATGAGGAGAGCAATGCATTGCAAGTGAGGGTGGAGGAAATCAATTCACTTGTGAATGGCAGGCATCATGGTAGGAACTCCTTGTCTGGCCAGATTGTCGATGCTGATAGGAATTTTGCTTCCATAGTTGTGTTCTGATTTCCAATTTTTGTGTTGTAATTAGTGGTGGGAGCCACCCTCACTTTTAACGGTCATATAAAAGACCAGGACAAGCCTTTGGCAAATACTTTTGAAAACAATTCATATCTAGAGAACATTGCAATCTACAAATCGTATTCCTTGGAACGAGCTACATATATCCTTATAAATTTCCATAGCTTTATATGAATTCTGGTTTCACACGAAGAAACAAAGCATTTAACCAAAATGATACGAAAATTATTTTTTTTTGAATTTCCATACAACATAGACTAGAATCCAAGATACCTGGGTTTATGAGTGGTTTCGAACCTTGGACGTGAGGCTTATTTTTGTATCCTTCATGAATGTCCATATATATTTATTAAATTCCTTGTTCTTTTTGTAGATTCTATAAGTTCCACTCTTGCATTTAGTCTTTTCACACTCATTGTAGTTTCTGAATATTTTTGAGTTTCTGCATTGCCATATTGGAGAAAAAATTGGTTTCGTGGAACATGGGTTTCTACACAAAGAAATTTGGATTCTTGTGACGTCATATCCCACGCCCAAGTAGGATAACGAATGCCAACCATAACTTAATAAAAAACAACTTAATGGCTGGCAATCGCCTAGTGTGACTAGGCTTTTAGTCACTATTTTCATTGATGAGTTGGTCCCCGAGTATTTATTTTTAGCATAAATAATTTTATATTTTAGGCATAAATACCTTTGTTTATAGATTTTAACTTGTCTTATCATGGAATTAAGGATGTTCATTCTTAGATTTATAATTTGTTAGATTTGTAATATGTTATATTTTTATTTCAAAACTTATAAATTCTCTTGAAATTAAATAATGTATTTTTTTAGATTTGTGATTTATTTTTAAATTATATATATTTAATTTAAAATTTAATTATTTTAAAATTAGATTTTTTATATTTTTAATTTGTATTTTATTTAAATATTTGTATTTTTAAATTTATTCTAAAATTAAAAAAAAAAAAAAATTATATTTAATTAAATTTACTTTATTAATATATTATTGTTTATATATTTTTTAGTTGATAAAAAAATATGATAATTAAGAAATACTTCTTTTAAAGTTTTTTTAATATAGAAATAATATTTTAAAGTTAATTAAATATGTCTTTACCTTTGATAAGATTCTATAAATCAAATTGATTTCTTCTTCTTCATCAATTTATCTTACATTTAATTATATAATTTACCACAATCAAATTTTATTTTACAAATTTTTAATCCATAAATGCAAATATTATTATTAATTTTTTATCCACCAAAAAATATGAAATCAAAAATACTATTTTTTATTTCCATCATTATTATTATCCACATCCAATATGGATATCATGGATATGAAAACAACAACTTGTAGGAAGTGACTTCTTACAAATCACTTGGAATCCATATTCACCACAAGCTCAACTCGAATTATAGCATGGAGAAAATGATAAATGGAGGATGAAAAGCTTATTATGGGTTTCAAAACAATTGTAAATGAGTCGATATTTTCATGTGGGATAAAAACAAACTCATCTTTGAGATGAGATAAGAAAAACACATCTTTGAGATTCTTATTGCTCATGTTATTCTATATGGATGTGAAGTTTGGGGACTCTAGACTTCGTATCTATCTAGAATCATGGAGAAAGATAGAGCAAATCCAAAACAATTTTATAACCTATAATCTCAAAATTAAATAAAATACACTATCCTATCCCCCTCTTAGAGGCAATCCTTCCCCCCATTGAGAGCATGACTATGACTAGTTACCTAATGTATAAGAACAAGTTAAACAACATGTAATACAAAAGGCTTCCTAAAATTGCTTCAAACTCAAGGCTTAGCCATGGAATCATGAAATAGACCATTTTGCACAATAAGGATACTATTAAAAACATTATTAAATCAAAATTTAAGGAAAAAATGTGTTTTGATAGAGTTAAAGAAAAAAATAAAATTAAGGTATTATATGGAGGTTTAATCAACCCTAAACTAGAAGATCAAAATTATCTCTCTATTTCATGAACTCCATATTGAAATAGGGCGTTGGTCAATTCTTGAAAAATGTATCACCTTTGTGGCACTAAGAGGGTTGAAGATGAAAAACACTTTCTCTTAGATTGTCTAGCTTATACCGAGATTAGATCTCAATTTCAAAATATTTGTCATACTACCAACCTTCCTAACCTTTTAACTTAGAAAAACTATGGTGATCTTGGAAAGTTTCTATTAATATTTTTTTAGCACATAAACAAAATTCTAAAGAATTACAAGTAATCATTTACCTTCTTAAGGTTAATCATCATCATCATCATCATCATCATTATCATCTTTAAAATAATTTCATAGTTTAAAGTTATATTTAATTATAGAATTCAACCTAAAATACATATCAATCTCTTTAGTGTGAAGATTTACACAATATATATCAAGATCTTGAGTGTGAAGATTTACACTCTTTTTAAGAGTATAATCTTTTGATTAATTTGAAAGTTATTGTAAGAGGTCTTTATCAAAATAGTAAACCAACCTCAAATATGATCATTTTACTTGTAATATCTTTTATGATTTCAATTAACAACATTAATATGAAAACTCTCATCAAATTATTTAGACATTTCCATTTACAAACTTGTAAAAATGTTAATAATAATAATATTAGAAGCCCAATAAAGAAATTCATTCTTTTCTCTTTTATTGAGAAAGCTCATCTGAATCAAGTCCATCGATTGATAACTTGTATATATATATATATATATATATATATATATATATATATGTCCTGAGTGGACTTAATGATTAAAAATTTGTGTTTTCTCCTAAGAAGTTACAAGTTCAAATCCAGGAGTAGAGTAGGATATGTATACATTCTTATACTTTACCAGTCAAATTGTTGTTGGAATTGCAAGAGCTATCGATATTTTTATCAATCTTTGAATGAAACATTTAAAAGTAGTAGTTTCTTTACAGTGCATGCATACCATACTCCATACTAATTAGAACAAATACTTTGGAACTTTACAAGCCACATAGCAATTAATGATGATTTTTTTTAAGAAAAGTAATTAATTGAAAAATGAAGTTTGTAATAATGTTAATTCCTTTTATCATTTGATGCGTTCGAAGGAATTATCATTTGATGCGTTCGAAGGAATTGGATTTTTAAAGAAAATTAATTGAAAATTAAGCTTGTAATCATGTTAATTTATTTCCATCATTTGATATGTGCGAAGGAATTGGATCCCTGTACAAAAACCAGTGGTAGAGACGAGTAGTAGAGGTTTCAGCTCTTTAATCATAATTGTGTAGGAGTATACACCATCATTTTCAATCCCCGGGTAAGGTTCATTTATACAAATTACAAAAACGTGAAAGATCGATGATGTATGTATAATTTGATAATTTTGTTTAATTAATATTTTTTGGTAAATTTTTAATTTGCTTTGTTTGAATGTTAATGTTCATGGTAATTCGATAATATAAATCTTAGTGAAATCATAATTTTGTTTGTGGGCAAGTCCCCCTACAACCTCCCTGTCTGGAGGAGTGTACAATATTACGGGGTGTACAGTTTTCATGGGATATAAACACTACTGAAAACAAAGATCTATGAATTAGAAAGATAATCAGGCTCCACAACTCATATGCATACCATTGCAATACCATGGTATGCATGCTATTGCAATAACTTGATGATATGCATACCATGGTATGGATACCAATGGTACTAATGGTATGCATACCATTGCAATACCATGGTATGCATACTTGAGAATCCCTAAGACAACTACCACAAAAACCCTAAAAAAACCTATAAATAGAGTCCTTCTCGTGGATGATAAACAATTAATTTCATGTAAAAGTGATGGCTTACTTGAGAATCAAGATAGTGTGAGAGAGACAACTTGAAATGGTTGCAATAGTGAACAAGTCAATATACACATTGTTGTATCATAGATATCAAATTTGGAAACTCATTAGTATCTTTTTCAAGTTTTACATTTTGAACATGGCATCATTGATTATCTATAAGATGTTCTATACTAGCATGTAACCACATAAAAGTAGTTTATCTACATCAATCTATTTATAGGAGACACATAATTTACCCATTCACATGTGCTAATTTTCTATTAGGTTGGAGGAAGGAAAATATGTAAGGCATTACTTTCTAGATAACATTAATTTCTAGAAAGATTTTTGGTAGCATATCATTAGTGAATAAATGTTATTAATAATTGATGGGTTGAACAAAATTTACAAATACCCACTCCACAATCTCAAAAAACATTTGCATTAATGAGTCTTTCACTAGTCTTTTTAACATTTATGAAGGGTTACACATAAATCAAATGATTTTATATATGTCATGCATAGATAGAGGCGAATATTGTGTGTGCCCTAGAAATAACATTGAACTCAAATGTGTGTGCCCATAATCTATTCCTTAATGCGTAATGCAAGTATTTATAATCGCTGAATATAAACAAATCAATGGATTAATACACATAAAATTCACACACTTTGGAATTCATATATTCATAAACATCAAATGTAAAAACAATGAGATTCATAAAAAGTATGCCATGAAATGTGTGTGTGTATATATATATATATATACACACACACACACTCAACATCATCTAAATTGTACATTTTTTACAAAATGGAAACTCGTGCCCGGTATACAAGTTCCCTAACATAAAAAACATCTATATCATAGCCTATATATGATATGGAAGTATTTGGTCAATCATTGACCATTTCCACCCTCACCATCCTCAGAAGAATCCTGGAAATCTATCTTTCTTCTCTTGCTGGAGGATGGACCTAGAAAGGTTCTAGGCCTGGGCGTGCTTCGACGCTCTATAGACTACACAAACAATAAACAATGTTATAATTTTTCCATCAATGAATTAGTAGACATACAAATTGATAGTTTGCAATTTAACCTAAGACAACTCACAGCATATGAAACTATCAATCATGAGGGTGTTACCCTCTTCCATGACCCCAATCTCTATGGGAAGGGTCAAGTCAAGAAAATTAAAAAAAATATGCATAAAAACAAATTCATGAAACATGAAAAATTATCATCAATGAATTATCTCACCATGAATATCTCATGCATTGAGGGAAATTCACAGACAGATGGAGCACTAGGTTGTACATCCTACTCCGAGACAACCTCTACTATGGCAGTCTTTGTCGATGGGGCCGAAAGTGGTGGTGGGGGTGGGTGGTAGATAGGTGGGCTGTGATGGAACCTCGCAGGTTGTACAAGTGATTCCAACACCCTAGGCCTGGAGAAAGACAACCCATAAGAAATGACTAGGTTCTCAGGGGGTGCAATACTACTATACCTAGCAAATATATCGGCGACCTACATACATATGAATAAAATTGAACTATTAGTACCAAATATTAAAATTCAAAAACATAAACACAAACATTTTGAGAATTATACAATATTTAACTTTACACATGATACCTATGACACTGGTGACTTGTTCATCCTAGATGGACAATCCTCGACATTGCCTAGTGCCAAATCCTATAGAAACAAGAGAACATATACAAAAATTTATGATGTCATAAAATAATAAATGACTATGTTGAATCTATCAAATGTGATACATACATGTGTGTACGATGCACCCAATGAACATGTTGCCTCTACTGCTACATAAGTGTTGTGGCTAGGCATTGATGCATCCATAGGCATAGAGGGTTTGCTGCTAGGACACAACAACTGCAAAACAACATACAATCACACACACACACACACACACAAAATACAAAATAAATGTATAATGATGAAGAACTAAAAAAAGGGTTAAGATACTAACCTCCTCCATGAATCTATGTTGTCCAGTGGGCTTTATAGGACCATAGCATGTATGCATGTAGATGGAGCATCTGTGAGGTTCACATGGATGACTTATATGTCCATGTGCCCTCTTCTCATTGTACTCTCTTGTGTATGTTGATGCTCCAAACCCCCTATCAATGTCAGTAGCATGCAATCTGGTCGAGATAGTGAAACAAAGCTACTTTGTTGCACCAGGCTATGAGTCAATAAGGAGATGGATAGTTGTACCTATTGCAAGTTCTCCACAATAGGCGGATGTTGGGTAGGGGGGTCAAACCTTCGCTTAGGGGGATGAGGACCTGACTCGGGGTCGCGCCTAGTCTGCTCTCGGTCATGTGTGGACCCTTAACCCACACCATGGAAGTTACCAATGTCAAAGTAGTTGACATGTTTACCCATAATAAACTCAGCCCATAATTTCCTCAGAAAATATAAGGGCATCTCCCTATTATTGCAGGGATGTTTATCAAAACCCATGTACCACCTATCCATCACGTTTTGACTAATCTGGGGATGAATGCACCAATAAATGGATATGTGTTTCATGGTAAATGGTAGTTCTTGTCCATTTCTAGAATCCTTAAAAATAAACAATATTTGTTGTTTTGAAATGCCCAGTTCTTTGATCTGGTTTGTGTCCAAACCAGTGATATAATACTTGTACAATCTTTCCCTATAGTCAGAAATAGATGTCAATTTCCCTTGGGCACTTGCAATGGACTGCACAATAATGTCCAAAGAAGTGGCCAAGGAGACTCCGTTGGGTTCTCTAGTCTCCCTTAACTGATCCTTAAGGTTTCTTAATATCACCAACCCCTCATCAATTTCACTGTTTACATTGTATGGTGGTGGTAGTCGGAGGGAAAGATTTTAATTTGATAGGATGGCATTAAGGTAGTTGGAGGGAAAGGTTGTATGAACTCTTTTTGTATAAATATATGTATTGTTTCCCAAAGGAGGCTGTTGAAGATTATTGTAGCTGAAGGATGAAATTTATTTGAAGTCGTTATTGTTGAGACTACTGAAGCTTATCAAGGTTGTATGAGCCCATGTACATAGCATTTGAATGAATATAATAGAGAAGCATTGATCCAAATGTTTGGTGTTGTTGTTACTGTGTCTATCTGAATGAATGGTAGGCTTTTTGTTTAATTGAAATTCTTTGTTATTACTTGTTCTTATGTTATGAAGGTATCACATGGTTGAATGTATGAATATGTGAGGATTATATAAGCTTCAATTGTTTCTCTTATATGATCTTTATATGCAAGGAGTGCATAGTGTCCGCAAGGTGTGCGTTGACAGAGTCTAGTTTGAATCAGAAGCTCAGAAGAGATAACATGAAGCTTTGTATCCAAGGAGTACATAGTGTCCACAAGGTGTGCGTTGACAGAGTCCATCTTGACTTAGAATCTTAGGAGAGATAACGTGAAGCTTTGTTTGAAAAGAGAACAAAGGACCACGCAAGGTGTTCGTAGGTAGAAACACACTCAACATCATATTGTTCAGGAGGAATAATTGAGTCGTGTGAGAACTGTTGCAAGGAGTGCAAAGTCTCCCACAAAGGGGTAAGTTGAGAGAAACCAGTTGCAAGGTGTGCATAAATTTGACTTTTGGCTAACTATCAAAGAATTCATCTTGAAAATGTGCAAGGAATAAGTGTCGAAGAAGAAACATTCTGAGAAGCTTAAGTTTCGAGGAGGAACAAGCTCAGAAGAGATAGAGGACGAAATTTATTCAAAAGGGAGGAGCCCACTGAAATTTCACAATCAACGAGAAGGATCCATTCAGAGGAATCGAGATCTTTCCATACCATGAGATCTGGGGGAAGTTGCACTGAGGATAGTCTGAGAGTCCTTCGACACTTCGTGTATTCGGAGGTTTGAAGGTGTTCAAGGAGCGGGATCGTCGAAGTCCAGAAGTTGTGAAGTAAATCTAAGTCGTCGGTATCGAGGAGGATACATGGCAGAAGATCTGAGAGTCCAGGAGATAAAGCTCCGAAAGATTTGCGTGGAACAAAGAAAAATTTTCGCAAAGTCGTGAAGGCTGAAGAGATCTAGACCATTAGATCCAGGAAGGACACACGGTGGAGATCTGTGTGATCTGGGAGAAGAGCGCTTCAGAGGAAAATGAGAGTAGTGAACCCAAAACTCCTAAAGGCCGAATTGTTGGAGTCAATTGTGGTCGTCAATCTAAGAAGGTCAAGCGTCATCAGATCGTGGAATCATGAAGCGTGCACTTCGGAGGAAAAGATGAGAAGGAAGTGGAGTCGTTGACTAGAAGTCGTCCGAAGCTCCAAAGGTAAGGAATCATCCTAGTTGTTCTTTTTTGGAACACGTGGTGTCGTATCTATCACTCTGGTGATATAACGCTTTGGGGAAATTGTCGAGTAAGTTTCTGAGGGTCAAAAGTCTCAATGACCGGAGTCAACACGGGTCATTGATGAACGAAGGGACACGTGAAGAGTGGAGATTTACTCTGGAGGAAAGTCACTATGGAGGACTTGAAGTGTGAAGGGAACGAGAAATCCCGAAGGTCGAAGCGTCGGAGTTCATCTGAGTCGTCCACTAAAAAGGACGCATGGCGGAAGATCTGTCACTTCAAAAGATTGACACTCTGTGAGAAAGAGAGTGGAGGAGCGTTGAATGAAAGTCATCCTAAGTGGAAACGAAGGACAATCTCAATCATTGATCGAGGTGAGATAGTGCTCACCACTCAGTGTTACCAGGAGTGGAAGAGAAAGCGTGCACGAGAAATAAAACATGCGTGGGTAGCAACAAGGGACCTGTGTGAATTAAAATCCAGGGTCTAGCAGAGGCCTGAAGAGTTGATTCGACTTAGTAAATTGAATATCATTGATCCGGAGGTCATGCAACCCCTAAAAGAGAGGGGGGATTTCATCAGATGTCAACTTCAGAATGTTCAGTACATAGTGAACAATCAGAACAATCACAGAGACACTCTCAGAATCAAAGGGGGAGAGGAAGAAATTTTAATCAGCTAAGATGGACTGAAAAACCAAGGATCCAATGTTATTATTGCAAGAAATTTGGTCACTACAAAAGTGAATGCAGAAAGAAGAAAACATATTTGAATAGGGGCAAAGAAAATGTTACCAAAAATAAATAAGGAACATCTGAGTCAATGTTATTTTCATGTCAAGTCACATAAGAAGAAAACAACAATTATGATCTTTGGTTGTGATATAGTGGTTGTAGCAATCATATGACAGGTAACAAAGATTTTTTTTTTAGTTTAGATAGGTAACAAAGATTTGTTTTCTGTCACATCTCAAATTAAATTGGGAGATGATTATCAAAAGAAAGTTGCAGGCAAGGGTATAATTTATGTATTAACCAAACAAGATGAAAAGAAGTATATTCATGATGTTATTATGTACCTTGTCTTAGACATAACTTAATGAGTGTAGGATAAATGAATGCACATGATTATAAAGTCATTTTTAAGGTTCCAAATGTACAATCTTGGACAAACCACCCAGTAAGAAAATTATAGCTACAATACAAATGACCAAAAATAGAATGTTCCCTTTGATATTGAGAAATGTGAGTTTGTCATAGTCTATGCCCAAAATGTATCAAGCTTACATGAGACTTGGTTGTGGCATCTTAGATATGGTCATTTACCATTTAGCAGTATTAGTCTTTTACAGAATAAAGCTATGGTCAAAGGTTTTCCCATTATAAATGATCAGAAAAAATCACGTGAGAGTTGTATTTTGGCCAAACACCAAAGGGATAGTTTTCCTGATGCTTCCTATCGAGAAAAAGAACACCTTGAACTGGTGCATTCAAACCTTTGTGGTCTAATGCAAACTCAATCAATAGGAGGCAACTTTTATTTTCTAACATTCATTGATGATTTTAGTAGAAAAGCATAGGTGGATTTTCTCAAGAACAAATCAGAGACATTTGAAAAATTCAGAGAATTCAAATCTTTGACAGAGAAACAGAGTGGGAAGTACATCAAATTGCTCAAATTAGATCAATGAGGTGAGTATTACTCTAAGGAATTTGCAACATCTTGCAGGAAGCATGGAATCAAGAGACAATTTACCACAAGATACACTTCACAACAAAATGGAGTAGTTGAAAGGAGGAATCAAACAATAATGAATATGGCCATAAGTACGTTAAAGGCCAATAATTTTTCAAATGAATACTAGGGTGAAGCAGTGGCATCCTCAGTTTATATTTTAAAATTTTATCCAACCAACAGTTTGAAAGATCAAGTCCCTCAAGAAGCTTGGAGTGGTATAAAATCTAGCGTTTCTCATTTTAAAGTTTTTGGTTGTGTGGCTTATGCTCATGTTCCTGAAGCGCTGAGGTGAAATCTTGATGATAGAATTGAAAATGTGTATTTATGGGATACAACAAACAATCTAAAGCATATAGGTTGTATAATCCTATTACCAAGAAGATAATAAGAAGAGATGTGAAATTCCAAGAAGATAAATCTTGGGATAACCAAACAAGTGAAATACTTGTAGATCAAATTCCTTCTATACAGGGGGATAAGCAGGTGGAAGCTATTAGACAACAAGATTCTACACCAAGACTCCAAAGATTGCAAGTAGAAGTCCAAGGAGAACAATCATAGCACAATTATTCTTCATCTTCTTCTTCTTCTAGTAATGATTCAAATCCCACTATAGCAAATTTAAGGAACCAAAGAACAAGAACCTTGAAATAAATTTATGAGCAAAATGGTGACATGGATCAATAAACACACTTTGCGTTGTTATCCTACCAACTAGTATACTTTGAAGAAGCAGTAAAGGAAGAAAAACGGGTTGATGGAATGAAAGAAGAAATTGAAGCAATTGAAAGAAGCAACACATGGGATCTTGTGGAACTCCCCATAGGTAAAAGTAGAATTGGATTTAAATGGGTGTATAAGACAAAATTCAATGAGAAAAGAAAAGTAGAGAAGCACAAGGCAAGACTCGTAGAAAAAGGGGTTTTCTCAACAACCCTGTATTGACTATGTAGAAACATTTGCTCCAGTAGCATGTTTGGATATTGTTAGAGAAGTTTTGGAAGTTGCAACTCAAAACAAATGGCCATTCTATCAAATGGATTCCAAATCATCCGTTCTAAATGTTTTTTTTAAAGGAATAAGTTTATGTGGATCAACCACCAGGATTTCATATCAGAGGTACAAAGTACAAAGTGTACAGATTGAAGAAAACATTGTATGGTTTGAAGCAAGCTCCAAGAACTTGGTATAGTCGCATTGATACTTATTTACTCAACAATGGGTTCAACAGGAGCAACAATGAGTGCACACTTTACACCAAAATAGACCAGAAAGGTAATATTTTGATAGTTTGTCTTTATGTTGATGACATGATTTGTACATGAAATTTGTTGTTGAACGAATTCAAAGCAGCCATGAAAAGTGAATTTGAAATGACTGTTATTGGTCTTATGAAATATTTTATGGGAATTGAAGTTGAGCAAATCTCAAAAGGAAATTTTCATTTGTCAGCAAAAATATGCCATAGATATTTTGAAAAGGTTCAAAATGAACAAATGCAAGCCAATAGATACACCAATTGCAACAGGTACAAAATTAAGTTAACAAGATGAAGGAACATAAATTGATTATACATTGTATAAGAGGCTTGTAGGAAGCCTCATGTACCTTACAACTACCCGTTAAGATATTATGTATGCAGTAAGCTTAATTTCCAGACTTATTGAGAATCCCAAAATCTCTCATTGGAAAGTTGGAAAAATAATTTTGAGGTATATTGCAGGTACAACAGATTACAAAATTTGGTATTCTACTTCTGAAGATGATTCACTTGTTGGATATATAGATAGTGATTTTGTAGGTAGTGTTAATGATAGGAAAAGTACTTCTACGTATGCATTTTTTTTTGGTATAGGCTTGATTTCATGGGCTTCTAAGAAACAAGCCATCGTCACAATTTATTCAACAGAAACAGAGTATGTGGCAGGAACTTCAACAACATGTCATGCAGTTTGGTTGAGAAGGATCCTTAGTGATCTTGCACATGAAGAAAATGATCCAACTCCTATATTTTGTGATGTAACAATTCAACACTTGCATTATCTAAGAATCGTGTGTTTCATTGCAAGAGTAAACACATAGACACTCATTATCATTTCATCTGCAAGCTTGTCAATGATGGTAGCATTGTGCTACAATTTTGTGGTTTGAAAGAACAATTATCAGATATCTTCACCAAACCATTGGGAAGAAATACTTTTGAATTTCAGAGACAACACTTAGGCATTATTTGTGCTGATTTTTGTAATGGTTGAAATAAGGGAAAGTGTTAAGTGGAGTAATTCCTCTATTACTTGTTTGACCAAAACTGATAGTGGATAGGAATCTTAAATGCATAGACAAGATTGGTAAGTTTTCATTTATTAGGTAGGTGAAGGATGGAGTGTTCTAGAGAATTATCTCATTTCATGTATTTTGCAATTTTTAGTTTTATGTGAATGTAGAGAAGAACTCAATAGCTCCATAATTGCTTTGGATGTGTATGCTTTGTTTTGTGAATGATTGTCTCTACTTGAACTTGAACTTGAACATCTATTCATATGTTTAAGAGTTATGGACTTGGAAAATGTGGAAAGACGACTCTCTAGATTCACCAAGATAATTGATTTATTTTCTCATCTTAATTTGATAACCTGCCAACCCGTGATAATGGCCTTAAACAAGTATGAATCTTAATCATTCACATGTATTCTCTTCAACACATTACACAGAATGAGTGAATAAAAAAATTTAGGAGTGGGTTAATTTCGGAGCAATTTTCTCTTCCAAGTAACTTTTCTATTTTCTAAACATCTAAATTAATTTATTCATTGAAATTAATGACTGGTATTGACGGTCACTCACTTTACTTAATCCTTCCCTATTGGTCTCGGTTAAGACAACTAGTGCATAAATGTTATATTCCTCGACCTCCCTCGACCCAACATAATTCTCTAAATGAATACTAAGGTTCCCGAAGTCACCGAAATTCCGTGTCAACCCTTGCCTACTATTTCATTCCATATTGTCGGGCCACTCCAATCTGCCATACACATTATACATAGTGTTAAGTTAATCAGAGAATAAACTTTACCTAATTTTCTTCTACCTAAAATTTGATCGGAATTGACATAGGTTCTATATATTGGTAGGTAGGTTAACGAGGGAATAAACTTTACCTATATTTCTTTTACCTAAAATTTGATTGTAAGTGACATAGCTTATATATATATATATATATGAAATGTAGAATACTAATTTG
>ML808092.1:101899-112104 GCA_009831015.1 Picea engelmannii | reverse complement strand
ACTTTGAAGAATGCTGCAGATTCATTGACAAAGTCTGTGAGCACAGAAAAGTTCTCTTGGTGTAGAGTAACAATGGGCATTGCTGCCCTGGATTGTTGACTATATAATCCCCTGGACCCCTGGATGCAAAGAAAACAACAAGTTGGAGAATGTTGGGTATGTGTTATATTCTTTGCATGTGTGTGTGTGTGGGTGCGTCAGATACGACAACTGCGTCTGACGATCCCTTCACTTAGGGCTCTGTCGTTGCGTTGGGCGCTTCCTAGGGGGGTCCCAGGGGGGGGCATGTATGCCCCCCCTTGGTTACGCGCAGCGTTCGGGGCAACGCCCTGAAATTTTTTTTTGGGCGGTTTTTGCTATTTTTAGCGGATTTTGCTATTTTTAGTTGATTTGTAAATTAATCCCGGATTAAGGGATTAGGGTTTTGGTATCTACGGAATACCTAAAAACATTGTATATATTGTATGGCGAATGGTGAAATTCGATATAATGAAAAGAAGAAAGGTTTTCCCGGTTGAGGGTTTCCGGTAAAAATCTCTGTGTAATCTGTGTATGAGCCATTGATTAATTTCTGTATTGCTTAAGAATCTATATGCATTGCTTTACTTCACAAACAACAACTTGTAGGAAGTGACTTCTTACAAATAACTTGGAATTGATATTCACCACAAGCTCAACTCAAATTATAGCATTGAGAAAATGATAAATGGAGGATGGAAAACTTATTATGGGTTTGAAAACAATGTAAATGAGTCAATCTTTGGATATGGGATAAGAAAAAAATCCTCTTTGAGAATCTTGTTGTTCATGCTATTCTATATGGATGCGAAGTTTGGGGACTTAATATCTATGGAGAACCGTGGAGAAAGATAGAGCAAAGCCAAAATAATTTTATAACTTATAATCTCAAAATTAAAGAAAATACACCCTATCCTATCCTCCTCTTAGAGGCAAGCCTTTCCTCCATTGAGAGCATGACTATGACTAGGTACCTAATGTATAAGAACAAGTTAAACAACGTGAAATACAAAAGGCTTCCTAAATTTGCTTCAAACTCCAGCGTTAACCATGACATAAAGATGCCTAGTTTTGGCTAAGCTATTGAGGAATTATGAAAGAGACCATTTTGCACAATATGGATACTATTAAAAATATTATTCAATCAAAATTTAAGGAGAAAATGTGGTGTGATAAAGAGTTAGATGAAAAAATAAAATTAAGGTATTATAAGGAGATAATCAACCCTAATCTAGAAGATCAAAATTATCTGTATGATTCATGAACTCTTGAAACAGAACATTAGTGAAACACTATATCACCTTTGTGGCAATGAGAGGGTTGAAGATGGAAAACACTTTCTTTAAGATTAGATCTCAATTTCAAAATATTTGTCACAATACAAACCTATGATATGATGTGATTGTTAATACCTATGATATGATGTGATTGTTGGAATTGCAAGAGCTGTCGATATTTTTATCAATCTTTGAATCCGAAATTTAAAAGTAGTAGTATCCAGACGTAGATTTACACAGCATGCATACCATACTAATTAGAACAAATACTTTGGAACTTTTCAAGCCAGATAGCAAGTAATGATGATTTTTTTTGGTAGAAAAGTAATTAATTGAAAAATGAAGTTTGTAATGATGTTAATTCCTTGGTATCATTTGATGTTTGATGTGTTAGAAGGAATTGGATTTTTTAAGAAAGTTAATTGAAAATGAAGCTTGTAATTATGTTAATTGTTTTTCATCATTTGATATGGTTGTAGGTTAAAGGTTTTATGAAATGATTTTTTTTTAGAGGATAATTTTTTGAAAAATTGTTGGATTTGTAAATTTGAGTGATTATTTTTGTATAATCCCTATTTCCTAGAACAACTAGCCAACTAGACCAGTGGTAGAGGGTAGAGGTTTCAGCTCTTAAATCATAAATGTGTAGGAATAACACCACCATTTTCAATTCATGGGTAAGATTAATTTATAAAAATTAAAAAGACCTGAAAGATAGATGATGTATGCATAATTTGATAATTTTGCTTAATTAAGATTTTTTGATAAGTTTTTAATTTGCTTTGTTTGAATGTTAATGTTTATGGCAATTCGATAATATAAATTTTAGTGAAATTATAATTTTCTTGCTGTTTAAATTCTACAAATGAATTCACTTTTGAAAAATCCATGAAACATTGGAATTTGGGATTATATATACTCAACTCTTCAAATCTACATAGGTTTTTGGTATTTTTTTTTAAAATGGGATACAACAATTTCATCCACTCAAATAGTTATCCAAATCTGAAACCACACCCAAATATTAGACTTTGATCGAAATCTTGAGAAATGATTGAATCTGCAGATTTGAGTGATTAAATTTATATAATCTAAATGTTTGAACTATTTTTCAACAGATTAAATTCATTTATACATTTCGAAATACAATTTAAACAAGAGAAAATAACTATTTTATCCCGATTTACATCACCAGATTCCTAGAAAAAGAAACAGAAAAATAAAACAAAACGTTTAACAAGGCCATTTTTAAATGGCTACATTCAAGGACAAATATGGCAAGTGTACTCGTGAATTAAAAAGTCGTCGTTCAAAAATACAATTAGAAACTAACAGAACGTCTGCTGTCACAGGTTTCTCGGGCAGGTGCTAAAAAAAGGGATTAAAATCATGCCAACGATATGTTACAAAACAGCATTAAAGCATTTGCTTGAACTAACCCATCAAGTAGTGGATCGAATTGACCCGCCACCTGTTCCCTTCGGAAGCCTCACATCTCTCACCTGTTCACTTTCGAAACCGCCAAATCCGCGGAAGTTCAGTAGACGGTGGCGGGTGCTGATGAACTGGAGGGTTAGTGGTGCAGGCGGCGGAGCATGACATCTGGAATAACTGCTTCAGCTTGAAAGGGGCGCGCGGGTTTGCTTCTAGAACTTTTCACGGAGACGGAGGTTTAGTATACGACATCTGGAATAACTCGTCAGCTTTAAGGAATGGGGCGGGTTTGCTTCTAGAACCTTTCACGTAGACGGAGATTTAGTATACGAGGATTGCTTCTTTCAGTTCGAGTTCAGAGTCTACACGCGAAGGAACAGTGGCGGCGACGGAAATACTCATTTCAGGTATGTCGCTTGTGCGTTTCTAAGCTCAAAAATTCTTAAGACAAGCCATGGAGCGCCAAAACTGCCATTTTCCACTGTTTCATGTCATTGTAATCTGATTGCTTTTGTAATTATGGAAACTAAGATAGATATATACAAGAAATACAAACGGGATATTTAGTTGTGATGTATTCACTGATTTAAATGTTCTATGCTTTTATTCTTCACTGAACATTTTTTTGGTATGATTTTTCTTTCAAAATTTAGTATAGAAATTTAGAAAATTTCTAATTTCAGTCATTGAAATTATGTTTAAGTTTTTGAGAGTGTTGAATTCGTTTATATATATTCAAAAATATAATTTAAACAATGTAAAATTGTAATTTTTTCAATAATTTTATGATCAGATTTCAATAATAATAATTGTCCAAAATTAAAAACTCAAAAACTTTTAAAATACTAATAATCTATTTTTTGAATTCAAGCATTTCATAGTATGTGTAGTTGGTGTGTAACTAACTAGAAATGACTAGCACAACCACATAATTGTGGCTGATCAACGCCGAAAGGTTGATAAGATGAAAAGAATCTTTAAAAGAATATATTAAATTTTATTATTGATTTACAAATAAATTGTTGGGCTTCATTTATCTGGTGTTAATATTTTAATTCCTGTTAATCACTTACGTGGCAATCAATTAGCTATCAAAGTAATTTTTAAATATGATTAGGTAAATGTAAAAAAATAAACACATAAACGGATGTCTTTATAATAGCTAGGAAATTAATGAGTGAAATCACAGCCATTTATTTTGTGTGACTACTAAGAATATTCCAGCCATAAAGACTGTTGTGGGATGATATCCATCGATATTCTAGCATATTATTTGAATTTTCCTAAAAATGTATAAGTTATATATAAACTCTAAAGGAATCTAGGTATGTGTTGTAGATGTAAGATAAGAAGAAGCACAAGGGTATTTAAGCACTTTTATAGGAAGTAGTCTAAAAGTTTTACTATTTTTTTGCTCTTTTCTTGTCATTTTTTTTATTTGATTTTGTGCAAATCAGTTGAGGAATGGGAATGGTTGGATCTGCATATTTGAGTGGCTAAATGTGTAGATCTGCTGGTGAGGAATGGTTGAATCTACATAAAGAATCACAATCTAATCCGATGCATAAATCATTACAATCTAATAGGATGCATAAATCATTACAGTCAATCAATCTATTTCAAGGAATAAAGAAGTTGTCAATTAGGTTTAGCTAGTGTGACTGTGTGGGTGACTATGTGGGATAGAAAGTTATCTTCACGATGAAATTCTATTTCTGTTAATAACATATTCAACTCATTATAAGTAAATCATTAATATTGAAATGACTTCTGACATTAATACCTTATAATAATTAACCAAAATCATACATTAATTATTATTAATTAATCTTTTTTTATTTTTAAAAATTAAAAATTATTTTAATATTTTATATTAAATTAAATATTACTTATTTTGATAAATTAGATTATTGTTTATTTTTAAATATAGTTCTCAATTAAAAATTAATGGTCACTTAAATCTAAATTGTAAAATAAATTTAATAAATCATTAATATTGATATAACTTCTAACATTAATACCTTATAATGATGATGATGATGATGATTAACGTCCACTAAGACCGAATTGGTCTATGAGACCTTAAGAGAGTAAGTGATTACTTGCAATTCTTTAGAATTGTGTTTATGTGCTCGAAAAGCATTAAGAGAAGCTTTCCAAGATCACCATACTTTTCTTGAGTTAAGAGGTTAGGAAGGTTGGTAGTGTGACAAATATTTTGAAAATGAGATCTAATATGGGTATATGATCGGAAATCTAAGAGAAAGTGTTTTTCATCTTCAACCTTGAAGCTTCCAAGATCACCATACTTTTCTTGAGTTAAGAGGTTAGGAAGGTTGGTAGTGTGACAAATATTTTGAAAATGAGATCTAATATGGGTATAGGATCGAAAATCTAAGAGAAAGTGTTTTTCATTTTCAACCTTCTTAGTGTCACAAAGGTGACACACTCTTTCATCCCATGGAATTTTAGGAATTGAACAACGTCCATTTTCACTATGGAGCTCATGAGAATTTGTTATTATCTTAGCAATGTTTTTTTTTTCTTTACACTTGGAAAAGTAGATAGATAATTTTGATCTTCTAGATTATGGTTGATTACATCTTTATAATACCTTAATTTTATTTTTTCCTCTAACTCTTTATCACACCACATTTTCTCCTTAAATTTTGATTTGACATTTTTTTAAATAGTATCTTTATTCTGCAAAATGGTGTCTTCCATGATTCCTCAATAGTTTAGCCAAGATCGGGCATCTTTATGCCATTCTCGCTTGAGTCGATGGTGGTTATGACTTGATTTTGAAGCAATTTTAGGAAGCCTCTTGTCTTCCATGTTGTTTAAATTGTTCTTATACATTATGTATCTAGTCATAGCCATGCTCTCAATGGGGGAGAGACTTGTTCCTAAGAGGAGGATGGGATAAGGCGTATTTCCTTTAATTTTGAGATTATAGGTTATACAATTCTTTTGTATTTTCTCTATATTTCTCCAGGATTCACGAGAGATACTACAACCCCAGACTTCACATCCATAAAGAATAACAGGTGTAACAAAAGTCTCAAAGAGGAGTTTCTTCTTATCCCAACTCCAAAGATCAACTGATTTACAATTGTTTTCAAGCGCATAATACGTTTTCCATCCCCCAATAATCCTTTTCTCAATGCTATAATTCCAATTGAGCTTGTGGTGAATATCAATTCCAATACATTTGTATGAAGTCACTTCCTCCAAGTTGTTGTTGTCATATATGAAGGTATCATAAAGGATCTTATTGGATTTAATAATCATGACCTTAGTCTTATCAGTATTAGCAGTCATACCCATATTGGAGCAAAAATCCTTGAGGATTCTTTGTTGGTTTTCAAGATCAAGGGGACTCATTTCCATAAGAACGATATCATAGGCATAAAGAAGAAGATTGATGACTATACCAGTGAGACTAGGGCCGACACAACCTGTTTTTTCCATGCAATCGTCTAACTTGTCAATGTATATGCCAAAAAGGGTAGGGGGCAAGGGACAACCTTGTTTGACTCCGATATTGTAGTTAATCTCTTTTGACCAGCCCTCAGTGTTTTTAAACTTAGCAATACCATTCTCATACATCCTTATTGTAGCAGCCCTCAACTCGAGAGGCACTTTTATCTCTTCCAACATATTCCAAAGGTTTTCCCTAGGAACTATGTCAAAATCTTTTCTAAAGTCAACAAAACAACAAAAAAGATTGGTTTTAGTATTGCAGAACTCCTCTGCAATGATCCTAAAGGTAACAAGATGTTCCACAGTTGAATGATATATTCTAAACCTAGTCTGGCCTTTAGCTCTTTTACCGTGACTTTCTAGCCAAAGGCTAATCTTCTTTTCCAAAATAATTCCATAAATCTTGGCTAAAATTGGGCTAATCATAATGGTCCTATAATTAGAGGAAATGTTTCTATCCCCATTTTTAAAAATAGGAACAATGAGGCTTTGCGTCCAGGGTTTAGGGAAGCCTTGCTTGACTGTTAAATTAAAGAGCTTGTGTATGTGAGGGATAAGAATTGGCCCTCCAATTTTAAAAATTTCAGCTTGATAGCCTTCAATTTCCTTAGCTTTTCCATTTGCAAGCCGCTTAACCACGAACTCTATGTCATCTAAAGAAAAAAATTCTTCCTTTGTAGGGACAATAGGAATGGTGTCCATGACATTAGGGAACTCGTAGATACTTTTACGGTAGGAATTCCAGTCCCTTAAGGGAATCCTATTATTTTCTTTAGTATTACGTTTTAGAATTTGGCTCCAGAACTTCTTAGGATCCAACTTATATAGTTGTGAAAGTTGTTCTTGTCTTTTATTGATATAGTATCTTTTTTTTCTTTTAATTAGGGCTTTGTACGTATTGATCTTATCGAGTTTTAAGGACTCATTAGAAGCATCCCTAATGGATTTCCTAGCAATTTTACATTCTTTATCATACCAAGGGTTGGTCGTTCTATTATTATTTTTATAGGACACCTTGAAAAAGAACTTGTTAATAGAAGTGGAAAGGGTAGTTGTAAAATTATGATAGATTTCTTCAATGTTGTCCTTATAATTTAGGAGATTTAATTTACTATTTAAATCCTTTAAGAAAATCTCAACTTTACTTTTGTCAAAGCACAAATTCCTTTGATTATCAGAATTCTCTTCAATGGCACTCCTATGCATGGAAAAAATTACATTTAGGGTTAAAGGTTTATGATCATAGTCAGGCTCATGGTCATTTAAAATGTCAAAAGTTGCTATTTGGTTGAAATGGGGATATCAGATATCACATAATCTACAACACTACTACCTAGCCCATGAATACAAGTCATCTGGTTGGAGTTTGGCCACTTCATTTCTCCATTGAAAATTATTAGGTCTTGAGAGCTGCAGAGCTTGACCAACTCAGTACCAAACAAATTCTCAATTAGGTCTTCAAAGCTTCTTTTGTAGCTATTAGATAAAACAAGGTCATCATATAGCCATAAATGGTTATGGTTGCAGTCATTACTTAAAAGAGTAGCTTGTTTAGTTGCAGTCCTAGCATTGAATTCTCCTAGCAAGAGGATATTACCTTCATTTTTCAAACTGTAAATATCTTGTTTTAAATTATTATAGGGACAATTGTTATCTAGATTGTTTTTCTTATAGAAAGTAAAATTAATAGGTGGAAAATAGCAAATTTCTATGTACGTCTTCTTAGCATTGGTGTCTAAAATTTCTATCCAAATGTATCGATAAAGAGGGTCAATCTTATGAAGTTGAATGTGAGGAGAAATTCTCTTTCTAATATAACAAGCTATGCCTCCTATCCCTCTATGGTGGTATTTTTTGTTCCATGCTGACCACAAGACAAATCCTTCCATGTTAGAGACCTTAGACTCCTCATGCTCCCAAGTTTCAACTGGAAAAATAATATCAATATCACTCGCGATCCAACTTATCATAGGACCTTTGCGCCATGGAAAGCCACGCCAATTCCAAAAAAGGATCCCGAGTGTCCCAAATTTCTATTTATTATTATCCTTATGGTCTCTATCCCTAACAATAGCTTTTCGATTTCTAATTATTGCCCATTTTCCTTCTTTCCTAGTTTCTTTTAACTTTTGAACTTCATTTCTTAACTCAGCTTGGTCTTCGAGAATGAGGTCTTCATTTATAAATATTTCTGACCCTTTTAAGCTCATAGATTTACTAAGTATGTTATATTTATGGTCATTACAACTTACTTTGATATGAATCAACCTATCTTTGTGATCAATTATTTTTCCTATCCTCTTTACTTCTACGAGGTAAGTTGTATCAATTTGTGATTTTTTATTTTATTATTCTTTTACTATTGCTAGTGTATCCTCCTCTTGTTGTTCTTTTATACCAAAAATTATGAGGTTCAAGGCTCTTTTGTTACGCTCATGGTCAGTTTGATTAACTTATTCATTTCCTCCTTTATGGGTTTGATATCCATTTTGTTTTCCATATTACCGAGGGTCAAATTGTTGGTTAGTTTTGCCTCTAGCTCTTTAATCCTATCTCTCAAGTTGTGATTTTCTTCAACCCCTCCTTCTTGGGTTGATTGTTTATGTTTTTCCATTTCTTGTCATATCCTTCATTGTCTGCAATTTACTGTTGAACCCTAATAATCTATCCTCTATTTGAGTTTGAATGGTATCTTTAATTTTTTTTATCAATCATTGCCTCTAGCTCTATTTGGAGTTTTACGTCTCTTTCTTCACTCCTTTTTTCCAATGCTTCTAACTCTATTTGGATTTTGGCATCTCTCTTTGTTTTTTGTTTTTTTATATACTGATTCCATATAATCCTAAAGGATCTCTAGGTGATTTTTGGGGGCCTCCCCTGTTAGGCTAAGTTTTTGGAATAGGTGGTGGAGTGCTCATATTGAAAAGAAGAGAAAAAAATGTAACAATTATTATTTTGGATTGTCTTTATCTCTCAAATCAACTTTTACTTATGAAACTTAAAATAAAAAAAAAATAAAAAATATTTAAATCTCTTTATATTAATATATTATAGATACATTTTAAATTAAAATTGAATCAAAGTAAAAAGTGACTCATCTCATTTCACATGTCCAATTTCTCAAAGAGTTGAAGAAGCCAAAAATAATTTCTGAAAACCGAGAGAAGTCCAGAAAAACTACAAAGAAAAACAAAGAAGTATTATTCCGTTCAAAACCTCATAGATATAATTTAAAAACCGCAGAGAAGTATTATTCTCGTTAAAACAACACCACAACCGTTAAAACAACACCACAAAGAAATATTATTCCCATTCAAAACTGCAAAAAAATATTTTTATAATTAACCAAAATGACACATTAATTATTATTAATTAATCTTTTTTATTTTTAAAAATTAATAATTATTTTAATATTTTATATTAAATTAAATACTACTTATTTTGATAAATTAGACCATTTGATAAATTAGACCAATATATATTTTAAAATATATTCCACAATTAAAAATTAATTGTCACTTAAATCCAAAGTGAAATAAATTCAATAAATCATTAATATTGAAATGACTTCTAACATTAATATCTTATAATACGACACATTAATTATTATTAATTAATCTTTTTAGTTTTTAAAAAATAATAATTATTTTAATATTTTATATTAAATTAAATATTACTTATTTTGATAAAATAGACAATTGTTTATTTTTAAATATATTCCACAATTAAAAATTACTCGTGACTTAAATTAAAATAGTAAAATTAATGCAAATATAAAACTAATCCAAATAGTGAAATAAATTCAAATATAAAACTACATGGTATAACCCATCCCTTATTCATGCTCGAAAACCTTGAAAACCTTTACCATGGAATAGAATTAATTTTATAAATAATTCAATTTAATTTATTAGCAACCCGTAAGAGTTTTATTATCACCAAATAAATCTCAATGTAGTAAATTCATAATAAAAAAAATAGTGAGGTAAGACC
>ML808092.1:59133-71877 GCA_009831015.1 Picea engelmannii | reverse complement strand
TGGCTGGGGCCGTGGATGTTTCCCCGTAGGGGTTTTACCACGTGAAAACATCGGTGTGTTGATCTTTGATCTGGTTATGTGAGTGGTTACTGAAGGTGTTCGTCCTCTGTTGGAATACCTGTGTTGTCGAACAATATACAAGGGTATCATATGTGATTTTGTAAGTTTTAATCATCATGACTTTTGTTTTGTCGATGTGGATAATAATAATGATAGAATTTAAAAATAATATTTTTGATTTCATATTTTTTAGCGAATACAAAATTTAATAATAGGGTGAGTGCAAGAACTTGGTGGCCGAAAAAGTGGCAATAGCATGATTAAGAACACGCACTCGCAAGAACATGTGTGCGTTCCTAGGAACACGCATGCATTCCTATGGATAGTTTCGATTGTGGCCGAACCTCCACTTGGATTGCCACGTAGGTTAAGAAGTAGGAGTGTGTGCGTGCTCTTAAGAACATGTGTGCCTTCTTATTGTTGTTTTTTTAAAAACCTCCCGAGAGTGATTTTGTGCATATTGTGCACAAAATCGCGCTCACGTTTCTCATTGGAAAAATAGTGTGAAGAGAGGAGGAAGAAAGGGAGGATCTTTCCACCACCATCGCCACCGTGTGTCCAAGTATGTTACATGTATCTTAACTTTAATCTAATTTAGTCATTCTAATTTAGCATTTTTCTCTCAATAATCTAAATTGAAAAACAAATGTAATTTAGTATCTAAATAAAAAAGAAAACTAATTTGCATGCCATGGATGTTAAATTGCAGCATATACAATACAATGGAACCCCAAGAAAATTTAAACCTCTCACATGAAAACCAAGAAGATCAAAACCCCAACCCACCACCACCACCATACAATGTAAACAGTGAAATTGATGAGGGGTTGGTGATATTAAAAAACCTTAAGGATCAGTTAAGGGAGACTAGAGAACCCAGCGGAGTCTCCTTGGTCACTTCTTTGGACATTATTGTGCAGTCCATTGCAAGTGCCCGAGGGAAATTGACATCTATTTCTGACTATAGGGAAAGAATGTACAAGTATTGTATCACTGGTTTGGACAGAAACTAGATCAAAGAACTGGGCATTTCAAAACAACAAATATTGTCTATTTGTAAGGATTCTAGAAATGGACAAGAACTACCATTGACCATGAAACACATATCCATTTATTGGTGCATCCATCTCCAGATTAGTCAAAACATGATGGATAGGTGGTACATGGGTTTTGATAAACATCCCTGCAATAATAGGGAGATGCCCTTATATTTTCTGAGAAAATCATGGGCTGAGTTTATTATGGGTAAACATGTCAACTACTTTGACATTGGTAACTTCCATGGGGTGGTTTGAGGGTCCGCACATGATCGAGAGAAGACTAGGCGTGACCCCGAGTTAGGTCCTCGTCCCCCTAAGTGAAGGTCTGACCCCCCTACCCAACATCCTCCTATTGCAGAGAACTTGCAAAAGGTACAACTATCCATCTCCTTATTGACTCATAGCCTAGTGCAACAAAGTATCTTTGTTTCACTATCTCGACCAGATTGCATGCTACTGACATTGATAGGGGGTTTGGAGCATCAACATACACAAGAGAATACAATGAGGAGAGGGCACATGAACATAGAAGTCGTCCATGTGAACCTCACAAATGCTCCATCTGCATGCATACATGCTATGGGCCTATAAAGCCCACAGGACAACATAGATTCATGGAGGAGGTTAGTATCTTAACCCTTTTTTTTTGTTCTTCATCGTTATACATTTATTTTGTATTTGTGTGTGTGTGTGTGTGTGTGTGTGTGTGTGTGTGTGTGTTGTTTTGCAGTTGTTGTGTCCTAGCAGCAGACCCTCTATGCCTATGGATGCATCAGTGCCTAGCCGCACCACTTATATAGTAGTAGAGGCAACATGTTCATTGGGTGCACCGTACACACATGTATGTATCACATTTGATAGATTCAACATAGTCGTTTATTATTTTATGGAATTCTAAAATTTTGTATATGTTCTCTTGTTTCTATAGGATTTGGCACTAGGCAATGTTGGGGATTGTCCATCTGGGATGGACAAGTCACCAGTGTCATAGGTATCATGTGTAAAGTTAAATATTGTATAATTCTCAAAATGTTTGTGTTTGTGTTTTTGAATTTTAATATTTGGTACTAATAGTTCAATTTTATTCATATGTATGTAGGCCACCGATATATTTGCTAGGTATAGTAGTATTGCACCCCCTGGGCACCTAGTCGTTTCTTATGGGTTGCCTTTCTCCAAGACTAGGGTGTTGGAATCACTTGTACAACCTATGAGGCTCCATCACAACCCACCTGTCTACCACCCACCCCCACCACCACTTTCGGCCCCATCGACAAAGACTGCCATAGTAGAGGTTGTCTCGGAGTAGGATGTTCAACCTAGTGCTCCATCTGTCGGTGAATTTCCATCAATGCCTGAGATATTCATGGTGAGATAATTCATTGATGATAATTTTTCATGTTTCATGAATTTGTTTTTATGCATATTTTTTTTAATTTTCTTGACTTGATCCTTGTAATTGATGCAAGGTGGCATTGCAGAGAGATTGGGGTCGTGGAAGAGGGTAACACCCTCACGATTGACAATTTCATATGATGTGAGTTGTCTTAGGTTAAATTGCAAAGTATCAATTTGTATGTCTATTAATTCATTGATGGAAAAAATTATAACATTGATTATTGTTTGTGTAGTCTACAGAGCGTCGAAGCATGCCCAGGCCTAGAACCTTTTGAGGTCCATGCTCCAGCAAGAGAAGAAAGATAGATTTCTAGGATTCTTCCAAGGATGGTGAGGGTGGAAATGGTCAATGATTGACCAAATACTTCCATATCATATATAGGCTATGATGTAGATGTTTTTTATGTTAGGGAACTTGTATACCGGGCACGAGTTTCCATTTTGTAAAAAATGTACAATTTAGATGATGTTGAATGTGTGTATATATATATATACATTTCATGGCACACTTTTTATGAATCTAATTGTTTCTACATTTGATGTTTATGAATATATGAATTCCAAAGTGTATGAATTTTATGTGTATTAATCCGTTGATTTGTTTATATTTAGCAATTATAAATACTTGCATTACGCATTAAGGAATAGATTATGGGCACACACATTTGAGTTCAATGTTATTTCTAGGGCACACACAATATTCGCCTCTATCTATGCATGACATATATAAAATCATTTGTTTTATGTGTAACCCTTCATAAATGCTAAAAAGACTAGTGAACGACTCATTAATGCAAATGTTTGTTGAGATTGTGGAGTGGGTATTTGTCAATTTTTTTCAACCCATCAATTATTAATAACATTTATTCACTAATGATATGCTACCAAAAATCTATCTAGAAAGTAATGCCTTACATGTTTTCCTTCCTCCAACCTAATAGAAAATTAGCACATGTGAATGGGTAAATTATGTGTCTCCTATAAATAGATTGATGTAGATAAACTACTTTTATGTGGTTACATGCTAATATAGGACATCTTATAGATAATCAATGATGCCATGTTCAAAATGTAAAACTTGAAAAATATACTAATGAATTTCCAAATTTGATATCTATGATACAACAATGTGTATATTGGCTTGTTCACTATTGCAACTATTTCAAGTTGTCTCTCTCACACTATCTTGATTCTCAAGTAAGCCATCACTTTTACATGAAATTAATTGTTTATCATCCACGAGAGGGGCTCTATTTATAGGTTTTTTTAGGGTTTTTGTGGTAGTTGTCTTAAGGATTCTCAAGTATGCATGCCATGGTATTGCAATGGTATGCATACCATGGTATCCATATCATTAGTACCATTGCATACCATTGGTATGCATACCATCAAGTTATTGCAATAGCATGCATACCATGGTATTGCAATGGTATGCATATGGGTTGTGGAGCCTGATTATCTTCCTAATTCATAGGTGGGAGGTTGTAGGGGGCTTGCCCACAAAAAATTATGATTTCACTAAGATTTGTATTATCGAATTACCATAAACATTAACATTCAAACAAAGCAAATTAAAAATTTACCAAAAAAATATTAATTAAACAAAATTATCAAATTATACATACATCATCGATCTTTCACGTTTTTGTAATTTGTATAAATGAACCTTACTCGGGGATTGAAAATGGTGGTGTATACTCCTACACAATTATGATTAAAGAGTTGAAACCTCTACTACTTGTCTCTACCACAATGATGGAAAGCAATTAACATGATTACAAGCTTAATTTTCAATTAATTTTCTTTAAAAATCCAATTCCTTCGAACGCATCAAATGATAAAAGGAATTAACATTATTACAAACTTCATTTTTCAATTAATTACTTTTCTTAAAAAAATCATCATTAATTGATATGTGGCTTGCAAAGTTTCAAAGTATTTGTTCTAATTAGTATGGTATGTATGTCGCGTAAATTTGGAAACTACTACTTTTAAATGTTGCATTCAAAGATTGATAAAAATATCGGTAGTTCTTGCAATTCCAACAACAATTTGACTGGTAAAGTTTAAGAAGGTATACATATTCTACTCTACTCCCGGATTTGAACTTGTGACTTTTTAGGAGGAAACACAAATTTTTAATCATTAGGTCCACTCAGGACATATATATATATATATATATATATATATATATATATATATATATATATATATATATATATATATATATATATATATGCAACAAGGTCAAGTTATCAATCGATTGACTTGATTCAGATGAGCTTTCTCAATAAAAGAGAAAAGAATGAATTTCTTTATTGGGCTTCTAATATTATTATTATTAACATTTTTATAAGTTTGTGAATGGAAATGTCTAAATAATTTGATGAGAGTTTTCATATAAATGTTGTTAATTGAAATCATAAAAGATATTACAATTAAAATGATCATATTTGAGGTTGGTTTACTATTTTGATAAAGACCTCTTACAATAACTTTCAAATTAATCAAAAGATTATGCTCTTAAAGAGAGTGTAAATCTTCACACTCAAGATATTGATAAATATTGTGTAAATCTTCACACTAAAGAGATTCATATGTATTTTAGGTTGAATTCTATAATTAAATATAACTTTAAGCTATGAATTTATGTTAAAGATGATAATTATGATGATGATTAACCTTAAGAAGGTAAATGATTACTTGTAATTCTTTAGAATTTTGTTTATGTGCTCAAAAAATATTAATAGAAACTTTCCAATATCACCATAGTTTTTCTAAGTTAAAAGGTTAGGAAGGTTAGTAGTGTGACAAATATTTTGAAATTGAGATCTAATCTGGGTATAAGCTAGACAATCTAAGAGAAAGTGTTTTTCATCTTCAACCATCTTAGTGCCACAAAGGTGATACATTTTTCAAGAATTGACCAACCCCCTATTTCAATATGGAGTTCATGAAATAGAGAGATAATTTTGATCTTCTAGATTAGGGTTGATTAAACCTCCATATAATACCTTAATTTTATTTTTTTCTCTAACTCTCTATCAAAACACATTTTCTCCTTAAATTTTGATTTAATAATGTTTTTAATAGTATCTTTATTGTGCAAAATGGTCTATATCATGATTCCTCAATGGCTAAGCCTTGAGTTTGAAGCAACTTTAGGAAGCCTTTTGTATTCCATGTTGTTTAACTTGTTCTTATACATTAGGTAACTAGTCATAGTCATGCTCTCAATGGGGGGAAGGATTGCCTCTAAGAGGGGGATAGGATAGTGTATTTTATTTAATTTTGAGATTATAGGTTATAAAATTGTTTTGGATTTGCTCTATCTTTCTCCATGATTCTAGATAGATACGAAGTTTGGAGTCCCCAAACTTCACATCCATATAGAATAACAGGAGCAATAAGACTCTCAAAGATGTGTTTTTCTTATCCCATCTCAAAGATGAGTTTGTTTTTATCCCATATGAAAATATCGACTCATTTACAATTGTTTTGAAACCCATAATAAGCTTTTCATCTTCCATTTATCATTTTATCAATGCTATAATTCGAGTTGAGCTTGTGGTGAATATGGATTCCAAGTGATTTGTAAGAAGTCACTTCCTACAAGTTGTTGTTTTCATATCCATGATGTCCATATTGGATGTGGATAATAATAATGATAGAAATAAAAAATAGTATTTTTTATTTCATATTTTTTGGTGGATAAAAAATTAATAATAATATTTGCATTCATGGATTAAAAATTTGTAAAATAAAATTTGATTGTGGTAAATTATATAATTAAATGTAAGATTGTTATGATAAATTAATGAAGAAGAAGAAATCAATTTAGTTTATAGAATCTTATGAAAGGTAAAGAAATATTTAATTAACTTTAAAATATTATTTTTATATTAAAAAAACTTTAAAAGAAGTGTTTTTTAATTACCATATTTTTTTATCAACTAAAAAATATATAAACAATGATATATTAATAAAGTAAATTTAATTAAATATAAAATATTTTTAATTTTAGAATAAATTTGAAAATAAAAATATTTAAATAAAATATAAATTAAAAATATAAAAAATCTAATTTTAAAATAATTAAATTTTAAATTAAAAATATATAATTCTAAAATAAATTACAAATCTAAAAAAATACATTATTTAATTCCAAAACAATTTATAAATTTTAAAATAAAAATACAACATATTACAAATCTAACAAATTATAAATCTAAGAATGAACATCCTTAATTCCATGATAAGACAAGTTAAAATCTATAAACAACTGTATTTATGCCTTAAAAAATAAAATTATTTATGCTAAAAATAAATACTCGGGAACCAACTCATCAATGAAAATAGTGACTAAAAGTTTAGTCCCACTAGGCGATTGCCAGCCATTAAGTTGTTTTTTATTAAGTTATGGTTGTCATTCGTTATACTAGTTGGGCGTGGGATATGACGTCACAAGAATCCAAATTCCAAATTTCTTTGTGTAGAAACCCACGTTCCAGGAAACCAATTTTTTCTCCAATATGTTAATGCAGAAACTCAAAAATATTCAGAAACTACAATGAGTGTGAAAAGACTAAATGCAAGAGTGGAACTTATAGAAGCTACAAAGAGAACAAGGAATTTAATATGAAAAGACTAAATGCAAGAGTGGAACTTATAGAAGCTACAAAGAGAACAAGGAATTTAATAAATATATATGGACATTCATGAAGCATACAAAACTAAATATTCGGATGTTTTAAAGTTATAAAGAGAACATGGGTCCTCCATAAACATGCATATTACAAATATAAAGTTGTCTCGTATTACAAATATAAAGTAAGAAATTGGGCATTTGATAAATATGCAAATATACTTTAATAAGTTAAAAGGCATTTATGTATTTGGCCAGCATTGGGTCAGCATCGATTTTGCTTATATTTTCCGCTGGACTCAATTTCTGTAAAAGAATTTATACCTATATAAATTTGAGAAAAATTTTGCATTTGAAAACCTGCAAACAAAGTGTAACTTGTTAATTCAAAACTACTATTTCAAGATATTATAATATGAAAATATAAAATTTTCAATGAATACGATTTGTCAATGTTCTCTAGATATGAATTGTATTCAAAGGTATTTGCCAAAGGCTTGTCTTGGTCTTTTACATGACCGTTAAAAATGAGGGTGGCTCCAACCACTAATTACAACACAAAAATTGGAAATCAGAACACAACTATGGAAGCAAAATTCATAGCAGCATCGACAATGGAGTTCCTACCATGATGCCTACCATTCACAAGTGAATTGATTTCCTCCACCCTCACTTGCAATGCATTGATCTCCTCATAAACCTTAGAAACCTCGCAGTTCAAATCCTCACGTGAAGGTATCTCTGGCCGCTTCACTCTTGAGAATTGAACAACAGGGTTTTTATGTTTTTATTAACATTCTAAATCTAGACTGCCTTGGATTCATCCATTCTAGAACCTAAAGAAACCATGTTACTGCTATAGAAATATGAGAGAGACATAGGAGATATAAAGTACACACCAAATCTATTTCATTTACTTGCTTATTGTATAACATAACATATCTATTTATATAACATTGAGTAGAGATCAACCATCGATCTTGCTTAGAGATCAAGGGCTCTAATTTATCTTATCTACTATCCTTATTTCCTTGAGTCATGAGTTCAACTACACCTTTGACTCGGAGTGCATCTCTTCTCTCTAACTTAGTCTAATAAGTCATCTTATCTAGTTTTATCTAGTTACATGGGTTACATCATAAACATCTATGAGTTGGTGCAAATTACATACAAACATAAAAGAAAACCCTACCCAATCACGTTAAATATTTTATAGAGGAAAAAACAATAATCGAGATCTGCAATTAAGAGAGAAAAATAATAACTTGTCTATTGCAAACAAACTAATATACCAGAAATATAACATACATGAAACAAGGACTCGTGATTACAAAGAAACATAATCCATGTCCCACCCAAAGATTCAATACAAAAAAGCCTTTCTGAAGCGGTACGAAAAACAAATACCCACTACACTTAACCTAATCAATCTGTAGAACAAAGCCAGATCATAACAAAACAGTCCTAAAATGCCCCTTTTCCTCTCACATTGACACTCAAGCACAAGTAAAAGGCCTTGTGGATGTACATCCCATTATTACTACTAAACCAATTCTGAGGTAAATTTTTAAATAGACCTCAATAACCAAATTGAAATGCCCAAAACACAAAACAATCTAAACAAACATATCACAAAAGTTAGGGCGGATTAGAATGAGCACCTAAAACATATCTCGGGCTATTTCAAGTAGCAATGTCAAACACCAATTGGATTCAATAGGAACTGTTAGCTACAACACAATGTTAAATAGGGAGAGAAATCAAGCCTCATCCTAGAGTTGAAGATGGTACATCGTGGAGTTGTTCTTTGCAGAACAAGGTCGTTTATAAATTAAAGATACAAACACATTCATCATGACATGAGAACCTCATGGAATTGTTCTTTGCAAAACAAGGTTGCCTGTAAATTAAAGATATGATCACATTCATCATCTTGTTGAAAAATTACAAAGATGACCGACAAAACCCTCTTCTCACATCAGTGTTGTAGGTTGTGACTCACTGATTCACATTATCAACAAACCCTCTTCTCCGATCACACCCTTTAAAGGCTTGTAGAGATGTCATTCCCAATGTTCATATTGTGAGTGTCGAGGAAGGCACGAGAAACTGATCTTATGTCTAATCGAATCCCGACAGATAACTAAGAGGCCCGAGAGATAGCAAAGGAGGCAAAGGACAACAGGGACATGTATCTACATGGTGTGGCAGGTGGTATTGGTTGACAGGTTTTGGGTTGTTGACATGTTTAAAGAAAAAATTGTTTCTATATACGTGTCTTCAACATAAATATTGATATTAATAAATTATTTTATTGCAACTCTACTTCCACATCCTTCCCTCTCTAGGCACTAGTTTTGGATCCACAAAGTATGAAAGAAACTTATATGCAACGGTTTGATTGTTAAAGTCTACGAAGGTGTACATACCCTACCCCCTTTATATATAAACTTGTGACCTTCTAAGAAAAAATACATATTCTTAGCCATTAAACCCACCCAAATTGTACAAAAATATCAAACATATTAATTGGATTTCTAATACATAGAATATCCTCCTAAACTTTTATTACCATCTTTTATTGAAAATAGATCATTGAAAAGCCATGGGTATCCATTTAGGACATATGACAAAGTTGAAGTGCCAATAAATATGTCTAGAGAGACCGTAATGAAAAAAAGGACAACAATCATTGTTAGGATTAGGGGCGTTCAAGCCCTAGCTAAATTAAACATACTGAATTAAGGATAACATACTGAATTAAGGACATTTGTACGATGTGAAAACACATGTAACAAGTCATCTTCATTTAGTGAAATTTGAAGAGTATGAGAGCCTCCGTGATCATAATCTGAAAAACATACATCAATTTTGTAGTGTGCGTGTTCATGTAATACTCTTCATTCATTTTTATTAATAAAAAGACACAATCACTTTTATTTTCATTAATAAAGAAGCACAATCACTTTGTTTATTTTTATTAATAAAGAAAACACAATCACTTAGATTCAAGGTAACATAACAATATCTTCATATTTTTTTTTAACATCATATTTATATTTGAAACGTGGCCTTTTAAAGTGTAACAATTGAGCTGAAGCAATAGCCCTTGCTCATGCAACGTTTGGTTTGTTCAATATATTGTACGTGTGGACATATGGACTTGATAAATATGAACCAGTGTCCACAAATAACCGACTTGTCGTTTTATTACTCGAAGTGCCGCTATCTGCTATTGTTTTTTCAGTTTATATAACTTTTTGAAAATTAAAGATAAACAGTTTTTTTTTTTAACTTTTAATGAAAATCAAATTTAAATCAAGGTTATTTTAAATCAAATTTATTTTTAATCTTTTTAAATATTTACGAAAGGTAATATGATATGTAAGAGTTAATCAATGCCTTATAATTATGTTTGTGTTTTGTTTAATGGATAAATGAATAATTTTTTTTTGTTATTCATACTTTTTACATTTAATGCAAGAAAATTTTGAAGAGAAAGAGAACAACAAATTGAACTCAAAGTCAAAGTGAATACACAAATTCTTGCTTCATTTATTGAATGAAAATAGGTTTATATATATAACAAGATTTTTTTTGAAATTATGTCGAGAAAGTTTGTTATGAAGGTTCTAGATGCGAATATTCAGACTCTTTATATGTTTCTCGACTGTCAGCTAATAAGCTTATCTATCATCCTATTAAATGCACAAGAGTAGGTAGGAGTAATTACCATGTTCAACACTCTTCCTTAATTACGACGGGAGTAGGAAGGAGTAATTACCACGTTCAACACTCCCCCTTAATTACAATTGCTATCAATAATACTAATGATAGCATGTTGCTCTCTTGGTATAAATCTCGACTAAGCTTACAACTCTTGAGATCAACTTCAATTACATCATCCACATGTGTTTCTACACAATGGAATTCACCTTTTTATAGAATCGATTTCTTCAACAATCTTCTAATGCTTCAACAAGATCTTCCAAAAGTTTCTACTTCTTCTGTTACAATAGAAACTTCGTCGATAATCTAGAATTTTGACATTGATTGATGTTCCTCCCCCTTTCACTATATTCCATCTAAAAATATAAGACCTCGTTTCCACTGCAACTTGAGAAGAATTCTCTCATACAAACTTTGAGAGATAATGCTACTGCAACATTCTTCTTGTTTTATTTGTACCAATTTGATGATGAGAGAGGACAAATTTCAATGGCTACAACCTTAATCATTTTATGGGTTACCAATTACCATATCCATGGTTTTTCCTTGCCTTACCATTATCCTTACATCTTCAAGGGTTTTTCTCAGTGTACCCTAAACCATTACAATGTTCAAGTGGTTTTAGATGACCACTAACAATCACACCAAGTGGTTTCTAGCTGACCATTGTTAATATTATGGTAGCTGCAAGAGGTATTTACCTCTACATGTGAACCTGACGAGAATAGAAGACTCTGGGAAGCAAGATAAACCCTAATGATTTGGCTAATAACCCTAGAAGCCTTGTCGGCTCAAGAATATAATTTATATTAGGCTATTATCCTCCAAGAGAAGAAGTCAGCCAGAATTAATAATAATATACTGAACAGACACATACCCAGAAGGAGAAGTCGGCCCCAGTGAACTGGCAGGATTACTATAAATACAGGGCGTCAGTTTCTCATTTGTCACATCTCAGGACTGCAGTTTTCCCAGTTGGTGCGCACTGCAGTTGCAGCTGGTGCGCAGGTTTGGAGGAGGGTTGCAGCTGCAGCTGCAGCATCAGCAAGTTTCAATATTTGGCTTGGATATCTCTTGGCTAGGGTTTGGACTATCTGATCAGCCTTTTGTGATGCGCTATCCTTGGGGAGAGATGCGCTGCTCTTTGTTTGGCTATCTAGCCTAGGGTTTGCTTCTGGAGGAATTCTCAGGTCAAGGTTAAGGTGCTCGGAGGGAGGCTTCGGCCTGTGGTTGGGAGACGAGGGTATCGTCGTGGTAAAATGAGCACACCATCTTATATATTCTAACAGGTTATGGGCCCACACCCCTTCAGTCAGCCTAAAACGCTGGAAGGAAACATAGCCGCTAGATATTCAGCTCGTTGAGGAACTGCCGCTACGGTTACTAGCAGGAGCAGCTTCCAAAAGCACTGCAGCTAGGGTTACCAGCAGAAGCAGTTGCAGAAACCCTAAACCTCTTGGTGAGGCACCTTAAGTGACGAGATTGACCTAATCTCCGGATAGATCAGTGCGACATAGCCCAACGCATCTCCTGGTACACTCAGAAGGCCAAGACGTGAAGTTTGGATTTCTGGTCAAATCTAGGGTTTGACCAAGTCAAGCAAGCCATGACAAACTCTATGAAGTCTGAGAACAAGCTAGAAGGAGCCTCGAACTTCAGAGCATGGAAGACAAGGATTGACCTCATCCTTGCTAAGAATAAAGTGTTGGACATTGTGAAAGGAAAGATTGTGAAGCCAGAGTTCAAAGAAGGAGAAGAGAAGGAACCGTAGAATGTTGCAGCCATGGAGAAGTTCAAAGACGTTGACATCAATGCCATGAGTATCATAGTGGATTCCATAAAAGACCACTTGATACCCTACATCTCCCATCT